>CM038220.1:180464604-180743687 GCA_021442155.1 Cymbidium sinense
CTATCTCATGATATTATTATAGGATTGAAGTTAAGAGTTGCTCCTAACCTATATATATATATATATATATATATATATATATATATATATATATATATATATATATATATATATATATATATATATAATGAGATATCAAATTTCCACTTCATCTCTTTCTTCAAGCTCGAAAGAGGATTCAACAGTTGTAGATAAACCTTCAAATAAAGTAATAAAATAATCTTTTTCCTAGTCTACCTACTTTGCTTAAAGAATTTTGAAGACTTTCAAGTAGAAGATACACTCCCTGAAGTTTAGAAGAAAATTAGATCATCAACCAATGAGTTTTAAGAGATTCACCTCAAAACATTAAAGGTAGTCCACCCACCATCCCAACATCCATGTATGATAAGTCAGAAAGAAAATGTCAATGACTTGGTTATGTTACTTTTGTAGTTTAAAGACTACTTTACCTAAGACCATAATGAAGTGCCCAATACATCTCTAAAGGAAGCACTCTACAAACTCAAAATTGAACCTATTACAATTGCTACTTTGCAAACTTTTGATGCAAACATTTGCACCAAGAAGAAGATCAACGTTTGAAGTCAACCTTATTGAAGAAGAAAGATGCTATCATGATTACCCAACATTATGCCTAGTCAAAAAGAAGGACATTCTAATATGCACATACGTTGATTCTGAAGATTTCAATTAGGCATGTCATGTAGATGAATCCACATTACCTATTTCAAATTTGATAGCAGACATAGCCTCTTTACATGCAGTCTTTTTATTCAAGGATGGGTCGAATGATGCCAGAGGTGAGAGGTCATTTGCATTTATAATTTCTGTTTGAATTTACCACTATAAGGTCATGCCTTTCTCGATCACGGTTAAAGAAAAGGAAGACCATCTTTATATGAGTAGTTATCTTTGATTGATTGGTATGACACTCTGAAGTTGAATCCCTAAAGTATACAATTAGGATGACTTTAGGGGAGTTTTAAGGCTTGTAGTATAGCATCATGGGATAACAAGGATTGATTTAAAAGAGATTAAAGTGATATTAGAGATGCAATCCCCCAAGATTCTACTTAACAGGAGAGAGACCTTATTTAACGTTGAATATAGATGGTTTAAACTTTTTCAAAGTTATTCTATCTCTAAACTTTTCAAATCAAGAATCTACTTTCATGATCATTGAAAGGCCTACCTTGGTGATGGAAAGTAATTTAAACCACTATGATAGGGGAGCGCCCGATGCTTCCAGTCAACGAGCTCTATTTAAAGAAATACTATCATTAAAATAATGTTTAAAAATAATTATCATCAAAAAATCCTATCTTTCCATTCATCAAATCCCTTCTTCATTGGAAGCATTATTTGCTTTTTTATGAATTCACCATGACGTGATTAGGATAGGTGTAAGAGAACCCAAGCTTCATCCTATCCTTCATCAACACAAACATAAACTACACATATTCTCTGGGATAGGAAGGGGCATCTTATTTTGACTAGTACAACTAAGTTAGGTAAGAGAAGAGTGACATTCTTTCTTGGTGGAGTCACATTGCCCCTGTGGCACCATTTCATCCACTCTTCGATGTGTTTAGGGTAGGTGTAAGGAACCCAAGAAGCATCCTATCCTTCATCAACATTACACAAACACATGAAAAAATACACATCTTTTATCTCAGGCTACTTTGATGTGAGATAACACCCCCTGTGACCCTCACTCATTAGCTTCTAGGTCGTTGATGTTACCCTACTAGTGTCACCCAGGTACCTTATTCATGAGGATGTAAGTTTGCTATGCTTTCCTTCCGACTTGCCACCGACATGGATGAGCATCGCAAGCATGGTAGGCCTTATTGTGTGGTCGGTAAGCTACCCTCATGTTGGCTCCATTTAAAAGGATGTAAGTCAACTTTCTTCTTAAATTTTCATCATGACTTAGTTGAGTATATATCGACAAACACATACACATCTTTTGTCTCCCTACTTTGATGTGGGATAACACCCCTGGCCTCCCTCACTCAGCTCTAGTCGGGTGATGATGCTACCACTAGTGCCACTAGTGGTCCCTTCTTCTTTAGAAGGATGTAAGTCTACTATGCTTTCCATTGACTTGACCATTGCACACCAAAGCACCTTAGCATGGTAGGTAGCCTTACAAAGACAGTGTAAGCAACCTTCATGTTGGCTTCATTCAAGAAGATATAAGTCTACTATACACTTTCTTCTTGGACTAGCCATCATGAAGACTTGATCAGTAGAGGATTAGGTAAGTCCGTGGCACCTTTCCTCCTAACTACTTCAAGTCCAGATCTTTCTTTATGACTCCCTAGTAGTCACCCTTAGGTCGGTTTGACTTGTTGTGCCAACAATGGGTCACCCTTGCTAAGATGTAAGTCCACTATGCTTTCTTTCTAAGTACGCCATTGCATAATCGATGCCCTTGGAATATCACCATGATGAAAGACTATCCCAACAATCAATTCCACTTTAGAGATATAAGTCTACACATCTTCTTCCTAGATCACGACACCGGCATTTTAGGTTGGTGTTCTCTATGTCGATGACCCACCCGGTGATACACACTCATGGTAGATGTAAGTCTACTATGCTTTCTCCTTGAGTTAGCCACCGTACACCTACAAGATTTCTTATTTAGAGGGTCAAGGATAATGCCCCTAGTGGCACCTCCTCTATGAGAATTCTATTTAGATCACATCCTTTACGACCCCATTTAGACACTTCCCAGATTACTACTGGATAGGACAGCCCCCTTTCCTAGTAGCCACCCCTATGGCTAGAGATTATGTTCTATGGATGCATAGATTCTCCCTTGGTCCAGTAAATTTGAGATAGGCCTAGGCCGACATATTCCCCTTCTCAGTGTGGTCCCTCACCAATAGGTCCTTAATATAACAAACAATATATACATTTGCTTGGATTAGGAATTAAGGCCCCAAGTGTCACCTTCTAAGGCATCCTATCTTTAGGGCGGTTAGAAAACTCCTATATGAATCACTACTTGAGTTGAGACAAGTCCCTGACACTCTCTCAAGAGCCCTTAGGTCGAATATGTTCTACCACCAACAGTTCTATGGTGGTCATCCACTTTGAAGATGTAAGTCTACTATGCATTCTTTCTAGACAAGTTTAGAGCCACGTTCAATTTGATCCAATGGCACCCCCCATTTCTTTTGCTTTGGAGATGTAAGTCTATGCTTTCTCCATTGCACAATAAAGGTACCCTTAGGTTGGATAGTGTACCCTTCGATAACTACCCTTTTGGATCGATAAATCGAGATAGGCTATATAGCCCCTTCTCAATGTGGTCCATTGCACACCAAGGATCCATCAAATGAAATTAAAAAAATGAAAATAAACTAAATCAAATTAAAACAAATCAATGAAATTAATGAAATTAATATTGACTTACTTTGAGTTGACATAAGTCCCCCAAATCACATTCACAATAGCCTCTGTGGTCAGATTTGTTCCAGATCCAACAGATCACCCGATTGATACCTACTTTGGAAGATGTAAGTCTACTATACTTTCTTCCTAAGTACAACTATAGCAAACCAAAAGGCAACCCCTTAGGTCGGATAATCCTACTTTATGGCTGATAGACTATCCCTTTGGATTTGTAAATCTGAGATAGGTCAAGGCCGCATAGCCCTTTCTCAGTGGGTCCATCACACACTGACAAGGTCCATAATAAACTAAATTCAAAACCAACCTTCCTAGAATTGAATTAAAATATATGAACAAACCAAACTTCCCTCCAATGGAGCCACAAGAAATACCATCAAACTCTTATCCCCAGCAGATAGCCCAAACCTGCTTCTCATTAAAATGTTCATATTCCCAATCCCTAGCGGATTATAGATTCTTATTCCCAATGGATAAGCACCCAAAAAAATCATCTTCACAATCAAACTAAAATCCATATCCCCAGCAGATAGCTCGAACTTGCTTACCTAGTGGAAGGTTCATATACTCAATCCCCCATGAATTCCTTCTGGCTCTCTTATGCCCTTAGCATAAAGAGAGCTACTTTGCACTAAGATAGTGATTCTATCTACATTTTGGATTTAGGTATAGATCATTTTTGTTAGTGTTTGCAATCTTTTGGATGTTGTTGATCATCTCGATCAATGCCAATATGTGCAGTGCCTTGTCCATTACACCACACCTATTGGGGGGTCCTTTTGTTGGCCTCACTTTTGGAGTGAGTTCTCAACCTCCTCTTCTTAGAACTAGGAGCCTTCTAGACACTAAGGTTTCCTTAGTCATAAGACACTTGTAGAGATTAGGTGAACACTTAACCCAAGCCTAGAGACTTAGGGTTAATCATTGGATTAGGCCATGCCTTAGGACTTAGGAAAATCACTTACCCTATAGCCAAACCCAATCCATGTACACCTTCTTAAATTTAATTCAAATCCAAATTTTAACCAAACTTCAAACTCAATTTCAAAAAATCTATGTCCAAACTCAATTCCAAATGATTGAAACCCAACTTCAAATCTAAACTTGAAATCCTTCCCAAGCCCTTTAATCAACCTTCATAAACTTAGCCAAATTCTCATCCAATTCAATTCTAACTCAATTGATTTTCTTATAAATCAATTGTACCTTCAATTATTTTCTCAAATATAAATGAAATATAAATTCAAATAGCCAAAACCAAATCCAAAATCAAATCAAAACCCAATTTAAACTCTTTAAGCCATTTTCTTGAATTTGGCTAAAGCCCATCTAAATTAAGACAAAATCAATGGATTTTCTCTTGAACCAATCATTTTGTCAATCATCTATTCAAATATTAATGAAACCTACGATCATCTAGTCAAACCAAAATCAACCCAAGTCAAACCTAACCTAGCCCATTTGACTTGAAATATTCAAATGAACCAAAACTCATTTGAATCCAAACTAATTGCAATTGAATTTATATACCAATCTCAAATCTATATATAAACTTAACTAAATCAAACTCAATCCAAAATCAAGCCAACTAAATCCAATTGGTTCACTTGACACAAAGTGGCCAATTTGAACTACATGAACCAAATCCCTTCAATCCAAATCAAAGTGAATTAAGTCAATCCAAACTTCATGTCATGATTGTTGATCACCCTAGGATGATCAATCGATATAAGTCAAACCAAGTCAACCTAACTTGTTTGACCAAGTCAACCCTTTAGCCTATATATGAACCCAAACTAGCCAAATCCATTGAAACCAATGATTCAAATCAACCCAAAATTAACATTTAAATATGACTTGACCTTAAATTGAAGCCAAACCAATTATCCCTCTTGACCCAAGTTGACCCAAATTGACAAAGGGTCAAATTAGACTAAACCAAGTTAAATAAAAAATTAAATTAAACTAAAGCATACAATACTCTCCAAATAGTCATATGAACTTAACCTAACCCTTAGTTTGACCCAATTTGACAAATTGGTCAACCTAACCCATTTTGATCCAATTTGACCCAAATGGGTAAAATTAAGTCAAACCTAATGACATGAACTCCAAATGACATGAAATTGGTCCAACTCACTTTTGACTCATTTCAAATCAATCTAAATCAAATTCAATGCTAAATGACCACTCTACCCTTGGGCTAAGGGTATCACATAAGACAAAACACCTATGCAAATAGTCATTTCTCTTCTTTGGCCACTTAACACTCATCCATTAGTCCACCTAGGCTCCAAGGACACTATCCAACTTGACTCAAGAGGTGGTTGGTTCAGCCATGACTCATGGGGAGGTGAAATCACCTCCTCTGCCCCCATTGGAACACTTGGCCTGAAGGACCTCCACTTCACTTTACTAAGACACCCACTTGTCCTTTATAGAAGCCACCTCTCATGCCTTGGCCAACCAAATTAATCCACCTAAGGAAAATCCCAACCACCCCAAGCTAAGGACACCCACTTGTAGCCAAAAATCACCATGAATGAGGTGATTAGGCCATTGCAAGGAGACAAAAAATAAGGAGGCAAAAACTCTTCCTCACACACTCATTTCACTCTCCTAGAGCTCCCAAACTAACCAGCAACCATTCCCACTTATTTTTGAGCAAAAGCCATCAAAATCAAGTGGATTTTGGCGAGAAAGAGGTGACCATTGGTGGATACATTATTCCAAAGTGAAGCAAGAGCTCAACTAAAGCTTCTTCTGCCCCTCGTGAGCGGGCTCAGATCATCGTAAATCATCCTCAAGAGGTAATTTTCAAGAACCATAGCGTTAGGTTATTTTATGTGTGATGATTTTTGCTCAATTCTAAGAATTTCCTTTAGATTACCCTTGCATTTTTTTTATTTTACATCATCCCCACACATTTGGAGTGATTTTTGATGAAGATTGCTAGAAAATTGAGCCCAAAATGAAGTTTTTCATTCAATTTTTTCATAAGAATTGCAAAAATCATGCCCAAAATAATGTTCTGTCTTCCTCTTCTACCGGATAGCCCACCAGCCATCTGATCTCCTATTTAGGGAGATGGATGACTCAGATCATGCGGATCATGTGGATCTAATCGGAATCACACGGCCAAATCGTGGATCACATATATCGACCATCCGGGTTAGTGATCGATGGTCGATTTGATCTACACGACCTTGTCCACATTCCCCGCCATATGCTAAGGACACATGCGCCACCAACCACATGATGCCACATGGCACATGGTCCAAAGTGTCGATGCTACCGGGTCAACTAAGAAATTAGGATTCTACTTTTAAAAATTAATTAAAAACATGTGAAACTTCAAAAATTCATAAAAAATAAAATACTTAACTAAAAATTGCAAATAAGGGCTAGTTGGATTTGTCTTTCTGAGAGGAATCCAATGAATCCAAAAGCCCCAAATTTTATTGAATATTGTGAGCTTAATTTAAGTTTTATGGACACTAAAATTTCATTAATTAAACTAAAAAGGCACATCAGATTGATTTGAAATTTTAGAGAATAAAATTGAGCTTAAAATCTACCTACCATAAAAATTTCAATTCAAAAGTATTTCTAGATTGAGAGATATTGCATTCTGAAGTTCAAATAGTTAAAACAAATTAATGGATTTTATAAAAATCATGGAAAACCATTTCAATCAGCCAAAACTTTGGAAAATTATAACAAACCATAGAAAATCATAAAATGTAAATTTTATTTTGAAGATATTTCATGGGACATTCAATTAAAATTGATCCCAATTAATTTTGAATAGTAATTAAGGCTTCATTTGGGTTTAATTAAAAACTTATTTAGTTTAATTACTCTCTAATTACCTAAGTAATTAATCCCAAACTTTTTGAGGTTGATTAGAGGGATGACCTCTGCCTCTCATAATTTTCTTGGGATTTATGGGTTGATTAATTAGGAAAATTGGTTGTCTTAACCTTCATTACTTTCTTAATCTTTTCCCTAAGTCCATTTCACTTGAATGGAAATTAATTAATTTGGGATTAATTGATGGTTTAATTCATTAATTAAATTACTTAATTAATCAATTTGAAACTATAATAACATGAAATCTTAATTAATTAATTCATGGGTAGATCTTTAGGTGTCCAATAACCTAAAGACATTTAAGGAAATTATGGTCAACCCACAAGTGTGGGAAACCATGAAAGTACTTAATTAAGTTTCTTAACTTAATTAATCACTAATTGTACCATTAGGCCTCTTTCATTTCTTAGGTTCATTGCTATTTAATATCCAATGTATGTACATATCATGTTGGCTCATAATTACTTGATTAATTAAATTAAGGCAACATAGATGATTTAATGCATAGTAAACCTAATTAACCCATAAAATCAACTTAATTATGTTTCATTAAACCATATAAAATCACAAACATGGGAATGGGTTACGATCAACAAACTTTCTCTCATTTCTTCAAACCAAATCAAATATGAAATTGAAAGTTATAATTAAAAAGCCTTGATTTTCTTTAAATGCTTTTATTTGATTTGATTATCCTAAGGAATTAATTTAATTGAATGATATCACATGTTTATTCTTATTCATTCCTTTCCAATTATGTTAGATGTTGTATGTCATTTAAAATAATATATTCATCATTTCAAAATTAATTAAATCAAATGGTTTTTTATGTCAAGCTTGCATGTGTTGATTTATTTTATAATGTGTGCCTTTATCACTATTAAATCCAAACATATTTTTTAGCTTATAAATGAATGGCTACATATACTATGAATGCTAGTTATAAATACATAGGAGATGTATGTGATTATTAAAATGTATGGAGTGAAGCTCCTTTCCTTTATTCATGTATTCATTTACATAAGTGAGAATGTTAATGGGTATATATGGACATGAGAATACAAAGCTTTAGTTAGCTTAAAATGGTCATTTGATTATCTCACTTCTTTAACAATGGCAATACCATTTGATTTCATTCTTATGTATTTCAATATAGAGTTTGATGATGCTTTAATTCATATACATAAATGATTCAATCAAATTAAATATCATTTTTTGCATGATTTTCATTCTCCAAATTATTAATACATGTGTATGTATCTAAGAAATGGTATATAGTCCGACATCAGGAATATGAGTTTTAGCAAAGCCTTAAAGAGGTCATTTGATTACCTCACTTCTGGTTTAACAAGCCATATTGCTTATGTCTTTATATGTACATGTGTGTATTTAATTGAGAATGGTAATCCTTCCTTTTATTAAAAATACATGCATTTGCAATTGTTCAAGTGATTGTATTAATTGATTATATGATTTGGAGCTCTCTTCATGTTCACATGTAAATTTACATACGGTTTGAATGTAATGGTATATAGTTAGGCCTAATATGAGGCTTTAGGTTGCCCTAAGGAGGTCATTTGATTACCTCACTTCCCTGGTTAACAATGACATGCCCTATTTAATTTCATCTATATATATTTTTGCATAAGAATTTAGATAGAGTCTTAAATTAATATGATAAAATAATTCAATCAAAGGAAAAATATAAAGCTTCAAATGTATGCTCACATCCATCATCACTAAAACATATTATATGAGTAGGTATACTTAAAACTTAATCATATGCATGTTTTGATGGAAAGGAAGATGTGTCATGTGATAGTATTTTAATTAGATTAATCTTGACAAGTTTTCACATTCAATAGAATTATTTTAAAGAGAACTTAAACTGGATTAATTTAAAGAGGAAATTAACAACAAATATGGTCATATAGAAAAATCTTTAAATTACCAAAATTAATTGAAGTAAACCCTTTAAGTTGAATCTTTCTACACTTATAAAATCTTAATTCTACATTTAACACATGAAATTAGATTAGAATTTTTAGATGGCATATGTGAAATGTTTTATTTTAAATGTATTATTTTAGACTATGGTATGGTGTAAGGTTAGATGGTAATTATTAGTCCTAATTTGTTTTATAGAAATTATTTTAAGGAGCGCTTAAAATAAATATTAATGCTCTCTTTGAAGGTTGCTTAAGCCCCTAAGTATAATCCAAGTTAGATAGTTGGACATGCGGTGCTAAGTCAAAATTATAAGTATAACTACTTGGGTTGTGTGTGTATTTAACAAACACCTATCTTGGAATGTGATTAGGCTTTTAGAAAAAAAAATCTTTCTACCCAATTATAACTCATAACTAAAGTTTTAAATAATTCATAACCTCACATAAAGCCTAGGACATAAATCAAGATAATTAAAAGAATTAGCAACCGCTAGTTGAATGTTGAATGGCCAACAACTTGCACATCATATTATTTGCTCTTGAAAATTGATGATTTCCATCCTTGCACAATAGTGAAATTCTTGACCTCTGAGGAAATCCCTTATTTTTGAAAACACCTCTTTCTTGTTGATTTATCCAACAACCTTATTTCATCATGCATGTAGGCATCAGAAACCCAAAGCCTATGTCAAAATGAAGTGTCAAAATAAATAAAATTTGAAAAAATTTTGCACTAGACTAAGTCATATGCTCATACCACTCATGCTCTAGTCTCTTAGGGAGTAGGTTTAAGAACTTTAGTTTCATTCTAATTAAACAACAACCTAATTAATCTTGCAAAACATATGACTGGACTTTATGGATGTAAAGCATAGGAGGTGTTAGCTGGCTGTCACTCCAAGTGGATGTAAGTCCAATAGTCGGGCAGTTTATCCTCTCTTATGGAGTTAAACCATATGACCATTTTTGCTTAGATTTAGGTCATTCTTTAGCTTATGATAAAGCTCCCTAGATTTAGGATCTGAGGTGGCTATTTCTTTTCGAGCTACAAGCATAAATACTCACCTATTAGGTATCTCCACAATCTTGTATTGTTGGACTATAAATCCTAGCTTTCTAATGAAATGTCAACTTTGAAAAAATTGTTCTTCTCTTTAATTTCAAAACTATAAAGCCTAATTATAGGATAGGTTGAAATACTCACTAGGTTTCTAGTATCAAGAGCAGTCCCTATTAGTTTCCTTTGGCTTCGATAATAAGTCTTCTCCTTGAGTTTTCCCATTTGATTTTCTAATACAACTAATCCTTTGATAGTCCTTGAAATCTTTGGAGACTTTAATTGCTACTTTAATTGAGAGTATTCTTAATGGATTCACATACCCTTAAGATGTAATTAACTATGGAGGCTTGCCATAGGAACTTAATGAACTTAGTTTAATATAAACCCTACTTTATTTTTCCATGTAAAGTGGGGAAAGATCGTAGTACAAAGACTCATCATGAATTAGAGTCCTTATTAAGTGATTAAGTCCATTATAGGGTGATGATTTCTATCTTTTGAGATTACGCATCTTTCCTTAATGTCGTACCCGATCATTTTAATAAGTACCCTCTAATGTCTATGTGGTATCCTACATCTCAAAAATAAACACCATACACACCAAGTTTTCTAAGACTCAAGCAACATAGATAAAAAATGAGCACATAGAAAATCAAAAACCTTAGATAACTATAAACCATATCTACTATAATGACATAGCTCCATAAGCATTGGATCGCCATTTTCAGTTCATAACCACCCCGGTCTCGTAGTAAGATCCACCATCATATCCCTGATCTCTTCTTCTGCCACCACCAAAGCTATAACCTTCATCGCTCCTCCCACTTCCATAACCACCACTATGCCGACCACCACCTCTATATCCACCAGCACCTCCCGATCCCCTACCACCACTACCACCCTTTGCATCCACCGCCAGTCTAAGTCCGGTTGACTGATGTTCCCCGCCATCAAGGTTCTACCCATTCTTAAGGTTTAGTTTTGATTTTATTAAGTTTTAGGGTTTAAGTTTATTTTTTTAATTTATTTAGTTACTTTAGGTTTAGGGGTTTAGGGTTTGGTTGGGGTTTAGGTTTAGGGGTTTAGGTTTAGGTTTAGGTTTGGGAAGAAGTGGTTTAGGTTTAGGGTTTAGTTAGTTTAGGTTTAGTTTAGGTTTAGTTTAAGGTTTAGGGTTTTAGGTTTAGTTTATGTTTTAGGGTTTAGGGGTTGAGTTTTAGGTTTAAGTTTATGGTTTGGATTTTTTGAGAAAGAATTTTATTACCATAAAAGGAAAGATACAATATCCTCAAAAGGGGTAAAGCTCTAAAATTTACTACACTGAGCTACAAGAAGCTAAAGAGCTAAACCCCATCTAAGTACATTAGAAAAGAAAAGAATACAAAAAAATAGCTAAAAGCATAAGATAGAGTAAAACTAAAATAAATCTTGAAAATAGTAAAAGGATGAGTCAACAATAGTTCATGATTCCTTTGAGAAAGCAAGATAAGTAAGATCCACAATAATAGAACTTAGTTTGACTAAGTAACGACCATTCCCTTTGTAAAGTTCCAACATGTATAAGAAATCTGCAAAACACTACAAAGGCAAAAGTCATAGCTAAAAAGGATAAGGATAAAGAAAGGACAAGGAGAGAGCTGAGAAAGAGAAAGCTTAGGCTAAGTTAGGATCATCTCAAGGGGAAACAATACATATGAGCATCAAAACTTCATAAAGAAGGGTTATAATCATATGTAATGCTACCAACAAGAGAGAAGAGGTGAGTAACATCAAAACCATCATAGCCAAAGATGATAAAGAAAACAACCAAGGCCAAGAGTTCTGATCCCCACTATTAAACAAAGAGCAACCGCCAATAACCAAAAGATCCAAACCACCAAAAAAAAAAACCATAATAATAATAATAACCTGAGAGGCTAGAAGAAAGCAAACACCAACAACCATTATCCAAATACCCATCCATGCTCCAAACTAGGGAAAACTAACCACCATCGCAAAAAGATCCATGCAAATTAATGAGAAACAACCAACAAAACCAAGATAGGAGACCTCAAGCCAAAGTCCCAACAAGTAGCACCAAGCCAAACTAGGTGAGCAACCACAAATGATTAAATGACTCAAATAAAATGATCAATTGAAGGAAACATAAGTCAGAAGGCAAAATCACTAAAAGATAGCCACACAAGGGGGCAAAGGTACCACCAACCAAACCAAAAAAGTCCAATCCAAAAGGATTAGCAAAGGTTCAGCTCGCACATCAAAAGGCTCCAACAAATTGTCCAAGATGAAGGAAAAGACCAACAAGGAAAAAAAATCAACCAACTAAGATTATAAGGATAACTAAAAGTCCTCCAACCAAACCAGCTAAGTAAAATAACCATAAGGCAACCACCAGAGAATAACCTATCATAAGTAACCAACAAACAAAGCATCCCTAGTAGCCAAGGAAAAGTAGAAAACCAATAAAGCACCATACAACAGAGGTCCAAAAGAAGCATATCCACCATAGAAAGTAAAAAGAATAGACTAGCCAAAAACCAAACTAGAAAGACTAACCTAAGATATAATAATAACATAGAACCTGCTACAAATAACTCACCCAATAGAGGCTAATCCTAGGAGAATAACTAAACACAAAAATAAGGTAAAAGAAAGATCTAGCAATAAACAACAAGGAATTGGGAGGCAACCCTAAAAAAGTAGCTAAAACTCTCCAAAATAAAAGGCAACAACCAACAAGAGCTCCCACTAGAAGGCCACCCATTCAACCATGAAAACCATCAAAAAGTAATTGAAGTTCAAGAGGAGAGCTAACAAACCAACTAGTGCAGAAAATAGAATAAAGCTAGAGTAGAAACCATCTCATCCACCATCAACCAGAGTAAAAAGGCAGAGAAGACAACATCTGCTAAGTTCAAAATACCAAGCCAACCTAGGCTGGAAAGACAGGAATCACTAGGTAGCAACCACAAGGCCAACCTAAAAGCAAGAGGTCAAAAATATATCCCAACTCAGGCCAAAAAGTGAAAATAAGTTTAGGAGGTTTAAGTAGGGTTAAAGTTAGTAGGGTTTAGGTTTAGAGTTTAGAGGTGTTTTAGGGTGGGTAGTGGTAGTTTGGTTTAGGGTTTAGGTGGTTTTAGGGTTTAGGGTTTAGGTTTTATGGTTTAGGTTTTTATTTTTTTAGTTTAGGGTTTTTTTAGTGATGATTTATTAAGCAGGTTTTATCAAGCAAATTTAAGTTTATTTAATTTAATTAATTATTATTTATTTATATTTTATTTTATTTTTATTTTATTTTTTTTTTTTTTATTTTATTTTTTTTTAGTTTAGTTTATGTTTATTTATATTTATTTTAATTATTTTAGTTTAGTTTTATTTTATTTTAGGTTTAGATTTAGTTTTATTTTATTTTTTGTTTAGGTTTTAGGTTTTATTTTGTTTTTTTAGATTTTATTTTTTAATGTTTAGGTTTATTTTAGTTTATTTTATTTTAATTTAGTGGTTTAGTTTTATTTTATGTAGTTTTATTTATTTTAGTTTAGTTTATTTTAGTTGGTTTATGTTATTTATTCTTTTTTAGGTTTTTTTAAGTTTAGGGTAGGTTTTATTTTATAATTTATTTATTAGGTTAGTATTTAATTTTATTTTATTTATTTTATTTTTTTATTTTATTTTAGGTTTTTATTTTAGGTTTATTTTATTTTTATTTTAGTTATTTTATTTTAGTAGTTTTTTATTTTATCATTTTATTTTAATTTAGGTTTAAGTTAGTCAGGTTTTATTTTATTTTACTTTATATATTAGGTTTGGTTTTATTATTTTAGGTCTTATTTAGCATGGCCCAAGCCTTTTGTTTGGCCCAGTGGCCTTGGGTTGGCTCAGTCAGGCTTAGTGGCTAAGGGTTTGGGTGGGCCTAGCCTTTAGGCCCAGAGCCTGGCTCAGGGCCCAGGGTCCAAGATCAGTTCAGGGCCCAGCATTTAGTGGCCTTGTGGCTGGGTGGCTCAGCCTGGGCTCAGGCCTTGTGGCCGGCCTTATTGATAGGCCCAGGCTCAGGCCTTGTTTTAGGTTTCTAGGGCCTAGGGCTCAGTGGCCTTTTTCAGCTTGGGCCTGACCTTTAGCCCATAAGTTTTCCTGATCAGTAGCCCAGTGTCAGGCTGGCTCAGCCTCAGCCTGTAGTTTGTGCAGGGGCTCAAGATTTAAGCTCAGTGTTAGGGCCCAGATTTAGGCCTGTGACTATGAGGCCTGGGTGGCCTGGCCTGGGTCCAGGGCCTGGGGCCTGGGCCTGGGCTCAGAGGCAGGATCTAGGCCCAGGGATTAAGTGGCCTAGGGTCAGGTCAGAGCCCAGGATAGTGGCTCAGGTTGGGTAGTACATGTGGTTTAGGGTCAGGGTATTTTATTTTTATTTTATTTTAAAACCAAGCAAGAGGTAGTATTTAGTTTATTTTTATTTATTTTAACTTATCTTATTTTATTCATTTTATTTTTTATGTTTATATATAGATAATAAGGTTTAGTTATTTTAGTTTAGATTTTATTTTATTTATTTTATTTGGTAGTTGATTTTAGTTTAGTTTTATTTTTTATTTGGTTTAGGTTTCTTATTTTAAGTTTAGTTTAGTTTTATTTTATTTTAGGTTTAGGTTGGATATTTTAAGTTTATTTTAGGTTTTATAGTAGGTATACGATTTTTTATTTTAGTTTATTTTATTTTAGTGTAGTTTATTATTTTTATCTTTATGTTTCTTTATTTAGTTTAGGTTTTATTTATTATTTATTTTTATGTTTTACTTTAGGTTTTATTTTTTAGTTTAGTTTTAGTATTTTTATTTTATTTAGGTTTATTTTATTTTATTTTAGTTTATTTTATTTATTTAGGTTTTATTTAGTTTAGGGTTTTATTTATTTTATTTTTATTTTTTTTAAGTTTAGGTTTATTTAATTAATTATTTTATTTTCTTATTTTGGAGTTTATTTATTTATTTTATTTTTATGTTTTATTTAATTTAGGTTTATGTTTCATAGCAGGTAAGATTTAGGGTTGAGTTTAGTTTAGATTTAGGTTTAGGGTTTAGGGTTAGGGTTTAGGTTTAGGGTGGTTTAGGTTTTGGTTTAAGTTTTAAGTTTTAGGTTTAGGGTTCATGTTTTAGTTTAGGGTTTAGGGTTTTTAGTATTTTTTTTAATAAAGAACAAATTCTGATTCAACATTGTTTTATTTTTTATTTCATCAACCAAGTAATACACCAAGTTTTCTAAGACATAAGTAATGACATAGATAAAAAATGAACATGCAAAGAGCATATCAAAAACCCTAGATAACTAGAACTGTCTCTATTATAAAGTCATAGTTCCATAAGCTGATCGGATTGGTTCTTTTAGTTTCTCGCCCATCAACCAACCTCTCGAGTAGTGGGATCCACCATCATATCCCCGGTCTCTCCCTCTGCCACCACCACAGCTGTAACCTCCATTGCTCTTCCCGACTTCCATAACCACCACTGCTCTGATCACCACCTCCATATCCACCAGCACCTCCAGATCCCCCACCACCACTACAATAACTACTGCATCCACCTTCGCCTCCACCGTTAGATCTAAATTGAGCATGGTTGATGGTGATGTTCATGCCATCAAGGTTCTGCCCATTCTTAGGGTTTAGGTTAAGGTTTATTATGTTTTAGGGTTTAGGTTTATTTTTTTAATTTATTTAGCTACTTTAGGTTTAAGTTTAGGGTTTGGGGTTTAAGGTTTTGGGTTTAGGGTTTGTTGGATTATGGCTTAGGATTATGGTTTAGAGTTTAGGTTTAGTTTTTGTGTTTTATCCTTTAAGTGTTTTTAGGGTTTAGGGTCAGGTTTAGGTTTTACTTTAGAGTTTAGGTTAGTTTAGGATTTAGGGTTAAATAAAAAAAAAAATTCCAAACCTAGGTTTAGGTTTATTTAGTATATTTAATTTATTTTTTATTTATTTTAGTTAACTTTATTTTTATTTTATTTAGGTATTTTTTATTTATTTTTTATTTTATTTATTTTAGGTTAGTTTTAATTATAGTTTTTAACTTTAGGTTTAGATTTAGGTTTATTTTAATTGAGTTTTATTTTATTTTATTTTTAGGTGTTTTATTTTTATTTTTTTTTAGTTTAGGTTTTATTTTATTTTTTTTTTTTTTTTTTATTTTTAGGTTTATTTTATGTTTTATTTTAGTTTAGGTTTATGTTTATTTTATGTTTATTTTATTTTATTTTTAGGTTTAGTTTAGAATTAGTTTATTTTGGTTTTAGGTTTTATTTATTTTAGCTTAGGGTTAATTTTATTTTATTTTATTTTATTTATTTAAGTTTTTTTTTTTTAGGTTTAGTTTTATTTTATTTATTTTAGGTTTATTTTAGGTTTAACCATTTATTTAGTACATTTTATTTAGGTTATTTTATTTTATTTTATGTTTTATTTTATTTTATTTAGGTATTTTATTCTTGGGTTTATTATTTTTTTTAGTTTAGTTTAGGTTTTTATTTTATAGTTTATTTAATTTATTTAATTTATTTAGGTTTAGGTTTATTTTATTATTTTATATTTAGTCAGATTATTTTATTTAAATTTATTTTAGTAGTCATGTCTTTTGGCCTAGTGTCTGAGCCCAGAGCTCAGTGGCTAGTAGGGCCTAGGGTTTATAGTATAGGGCTCAGCCTAGTTTGTGCCCAGGTTTAGGTTTAGTGCCTGTGGTTTAGTTGTGATCTGTAGGTCAGTTTAACCAGCTCATTCTGTGGTTTGTGGATTTAGGGCTCAGGGCCTAAGATTTTTAGGAGATATTAGTGGTAGGTTTTAGTCAGGGTTTTTGGGTTTGTCAGGTATAGTTTTAGGGGTTTAGGGTAGAGGGTTTTGGGTGGGTTTTTTTAAAAAAGCAAACCGTTTAGGGGTTTAGGTTTTGGGTTTTTAGGTTTATGGTTTGGGGTTTAGAGGGTTTTGGGATTAGGGGTTGCTTTGGGGTTTAGGGTTTAGGTTTTAGGTGGGTTCAACTTTTAGGGTGGGGTTTTAGTTTTAACAGAATAAATTAGATTCAACATTTCTTCTTTTCAATTTCATCAACCAAGTAACACCCAAACTTTTATAAGACACAAGCGACATCATAGATAGAAAATGAGCACGCATAGAGAAAATCAAAAACCCTAGATAACAAGAATGATTTCTACTATAAAGACACAGTTCCATAAGTAGTAGATCAGATTGGCCAATTTTTTAGTTTCTTTAGTTCCCATCAGGACCACCCTGGCCTTTTGAGTTGCGGGATCCACCATCGTATCCCCGATCTCTCCCTCTGCCACCACCACGGTTGTAACTTTGCTCCTCCCACCACCTCCATATCCACAAGCACCTCAAGATCCCCCTCCACCATTGTGATAATCGCCGCCTCTACCTTCACCTCCACTGCCAGATCTAGACTGAGCCTTGTTGACGGTGATGTTCCTTCCATCAAGGTTCTGCCCATTCTTAGGGTTTAGGTTTATTTTATTAGGTTTTAGGGTTTAGGTTTATTTTTTAATTTATTTAGTTACTTTAGGTTTAGGTTTAGGGTTTCACATTTAGGATTTAGGGTTTAGGTTTAGGGATTGGGGTTTAGGGTTTTATGATTTATGCTTTTAGGGTTTATGATTTAGGGTTAGGGTTTTCGGTTTTATGTTTAGAGCTTTTTAGGGTTTAGGTTTTAGAGTTTAGGGTTTAGGGTTTAGGGTTTAGGGTCTAGGATTTAGAATTTATGGTTTTACTTCTTAAATTAAGTAAATCAATAAGTTTAGATTTATTTAGTTTATTTTTTATTTATTTTAATTTATTTGATTTTATTATTTTCATTTAGGTTTATTTTTTATTTATATTTAATTTAGTTTATTTATTTAAGTTTATTTATTTTAGTTTATTTTTTTGGTTTAGGTTTAGGTTTTGGTTTATTTTTTAGCTGAGTTTTATTTTTATTTTATTTTTTAAGCTTAGGTTTTATTTTATCTTTTTATGTTCACATTTATGATTTTATTTTTTATTTTTTAGGTTTTGGTTTTAGGTTTAAGGTTTAGGTTTATTTCTATATTTTATTTTTTAGTTTAGGTTTAGGTTTATTTTTATTTTATTTTATTTTATTTAGTTTATGTTTAGGTTTAGGTTTAGGTTTTATTTATTTTAGTTTAGGTTTAGGTTTGTTTTATTTTATTTTATTTTATTTTTTATTTTAGGTTTAAGTTTATTTTAGTTTAGGGTTTAGGTTTTAATTTTTATTTATTTTTAGGTTTTATTTTAAGGTTTATTTTTTAGGTTTAGGTTTTTATTTAGTTTTTATTTTATTTTATTTTAAGTTTATCTTATTTTTATTTTACATTTAATTTTTATTTTATTTAGGTTTTCTATTTTTAGTTTTATTTTATTTTTTGTTTAGTTTAGGTTTTTATTTATTTTATTTTAGTTTATTTTTATTAGTTTTTTAGGTTTAGGTTTTTGTTTAGGTTTTTATTTTTTTATTTTTTTATTTTAGGTTTATTTTATTTATTTTAGGTTTATTTAGTTTAGGTTTAGGGTTTAAGGTTTAGGGTTTAGGATTCTAGGTTTTAGAGTTTTGGGTTTTAGGGTTTTGAGTTTAGGGTTTAGGGTTTAGGGTTTAGGGTTTAGTGTTTAGGCTTTAAGATTTAGGATTTTAGGTTTAGGGTTTTTAGGGTTTAGGGTTAGTTTAGGGTTTCAGGTTTAGGTTTAGGGTTTATGCGTTTGGGTTTAGGGTTTTTAAGGTTTAGGTTTAGGGTTTAGGGTTAGTTTAAGATTTAGGGTTTATGATTTGGGTTAGGGTTTAGGGTTTAGGATTAGTTTAGGATTTAGGGATTTTTAGGGTTTATGGTTTAGGGTTTAGGGTTTTAGGTTTAGGGTTAGTTTTAGGGTTTCTTTTTTAAATTAAGTAAACCTATAGGATTAGGTTTATTTGGTTTATTTTTTATTTACTTTAGTTTATTTTATTTTTATTTTGATTTAGGTTTATTTTTTATTTTCATTTAGTTTAGTTTATTTATTTTAGTTTTCTCTACTTTCATTTAGGTGATTTATTTTAATTCATTTTTTAAGTATAGGTTTAGGTTTATGTTTTTTTTTTAGTTTAATTTTATTATTATTTAATATTTTAAGTTTAGGTTTTATTTTATATTTTTAGGTTTAGGTATAGGTTTTTTTTTTTTTTTTTGGTTTAGGTTTTAGGTTTTTATTTTAGGTTTTTTTTTGGTTTAGCTTCAAGTTTATTTTATTTTATTTAGTTTAGGGTTTAGGTTTTGTTTCAGGTTTTATTTATTTTAGTTTAGTTTTTTTTTGTAGTTTAGGTTTAGGTTTATTTTTTTAGTTTAGGGTTTACATTTTTTTTAATTTATTTTTAGATTTTATTTTTAGGTTTATTTTTTAGGTTTAGGTTTTATTTAGTTTTATATTATTTTATTTTTTGGTTTATTTTATTTTTATTTTAAGTTTAGTTTTCTTTTATTTAAATTTTTTTTTAATTTTAGGTTTATTTTATTTTAGTTTAGTTTAGTTTTATTTATTTTATTTTAGCAGTTTTTTTTTTATGTTATTTTATTTTTTAGGTTTAGGTTTATTTAGGTTTTATTTTATTTTACTATTTTATTTTATTTAGGTTTAGGTGTTTTTATTTATTTTATTTTTAGGTTTTATTTTATTTAGGTTTATGTTTTTAGGTTTTAGGGTTTACAGTTTAAGGTTGTAGGTTTAGGGTTTAGGGTTTAGGTTAGAGTTTAGTTTAGGGTTTAGGGTTTACTTTATTTTAGGGTTTAGGGTTTTAGGTTTTAGGGTTTTAGGATTTAAGTTTTAGGGTTTTAGGGTTTAGGGTTTAGGGTTTAAGATTTTAGGCTTAAGGTTTAGGGTTTAGGGTTTAGGGTTTAGGGTTTTAGGGTTTAGGGTTTAAAGTTGCAGGTTTAGGGTTAGAGTTTATTTTATGGTTTAGTGTTTAGGGTTAGGGTTTTTTATTTTATTTTTATTTTATTTTATTTTTTAAATTAAGTAAACTAGTAGGTTTAGGTTAATTTAGTTTATTTATTTTCTTTTATTTATTTTAGTTTTAAATTTTTTTTTTAAATTAAGTAAACTAGTTGGTTTAGTTTATTTTTACTTATTATATAAATTTGACTTACTTATAACCACAGGTTTAGGTAACTATTATGATTTTAAAACCATGTAGTCCAATCTTATGAATTACAAGGTAGCTATTTATTTATTAGAGAGAGACTAAAGTTAAACACACTTAAGGCATGAGTGGTATGAGCATATCACTTTTTAGATATCTTTTCAAATTTTATTTAATTTTAGACACATCATTTAGAGGTTTAGATTTCTTTATGCTTTATAGTTTAGTTTAGGTTTAGGGTTTTTAGAATAAATTTAGATTCAACATTTCTTCTTTTGATTTATCAACCAAGTAACACACCAAGTTTTTTAGATACAACATATTGATTTAGGATTTATCTAGAAGTTACTATAAAGACACATTTTAACTGGTAGATATTGGTCATTCTTTAGTTTCTTCAATTATCAATCACTAGTAGTATATCATGTATTTTACCACATGGTTGTAACCTCCGTATTTCCTTTATTTATAGTATGATAATTTTGATAATATTTCACCTATAGATCTAGATTTAAGGTTGTTGATGATGTTTTTAGGTTGACATTCTCGAGTTTAGGGTTACTTTTGGGTTTAGATTTGAGGTTTAGGGTTAGTTAAGGGTTTAGCATTTAGGATTTAGGGTTGGGGTTTATAGTTTAGGGTTATAGGTTTTAGAGTTTTTTTTTTGGAAAATATAGGGGAATTTTATTGCCATAGGGTTACAAGGTCCTTAGGATAAACTCCAAAACCTTTTACTATCGACCTTGAGGTAAATTATCAAAGTACAACCAAAAGCAATATAGAGAAAAGTAAAGCAAAAGATACAAAGTGATTAACATAGATAAGCTAATGGATAATTAGGGCTAAAGCTCTTATGATAGAATGCATGCCAGTAGAGCAAACCCAAGAGAAAGAGAGTGCATCTACAAAAAATGAAGAAAGATAAAATTAGAATGTTAAAGTAGTAAAGAAAGTGAGAAATGAGAGCGACATAAAGCGAGGAAAATTATAGAGAAGTGTGTGAAAGAAGGCTCTCTCACACCAAATTGGGGCATATGAATATGAGCATCAAACTTATTGAAGGGTTACATCACAAGAGCTCTACCAAACCAAGAAGGTGTGAAATCATACCATCATAGCCTACAATTTTTAGAAGAAAGAAGCGCCATTTGTTAAAAGTCTTATGGGCCTTAGTACGCAAATAAGACAACCATATATGATATAGAAAGGAGATAGCAATGAGGATAGATAAGGGTCCCATGCGAAAATTATCATCAATATAGTCACCATAGCATGAGAATCCCATACATATGAGAATGAGCCATATTTTCTAGAATCCCTTTTAAAACCATAGTAGAGTATAATTAGGGTATAAAATCCACCATAAGAGAAACAGGAAAAACAACTGCTAAAATCTAAGCAAATCAATAAAAACATATGAGACATATATAAAACATTAGACCAAGAGTTTTAGAGTATAGTTCATAAAGAAACCCAATCATAATAAATAATGCGATGTTAACAATTTATTAATAACCATTGTAGAAGTTAACAAAAAAGCAAATGTAAAGCAAGGCAGCATAACCCAAACCCAAATACAACAAGTGATGCAGAAGTATAATAGGACCAAGATGAGAATGCATCAATAGATTAGTTGTACCAGTAACCGTAAGAAATAGGCTGCATCCCACCATAAATAGCACCAAATAAAGATAATAAAAAGATAGGATGTATAAAGGCATAAAACTTGATAATCCATATCGACAACCAAGACGACAAGACAACAAAAGATAACTTTCCATAGAACCACCCATTGAATAGATAGTGCATAAGATAATAACCAAGTAGATCATAATCACAAGGATCTACAAGTCTAACCAAGATGGAAAATAGCAACATATTAAGTAGTCCACATATTGATAAGCGGTAAACACAAATAACAAGACAATCGATAAGTTCCCATAAGCGACTCTTTGGACATAGGACCCTAAAGTCCCATAGTCAGATAAAATAGCAAAACAATTGTGCACCCACCATAAGATAATCCAATATAAAATAAATAAATAGTAAACACTTAGGGGTTCAAGGAGAGCCAACATTGGAATTAGACAACAAATAATAAGAGGTTATTATTGGCCATAAAGCCACCCATTCAGAATAGATAGTGCATAGGTTATATGTTTTAGGATTTAGGGTTTAGGGTTTAGGGTTATAAGGTTTAGGGATTAGGATTTAGGGTTTAGGGTTTTAGAGTTTAGGGTTTAGGGTTTAGGTTTAGGTTTATGGTTTAGGTTTTATGGTTTAGGGTTTAGTGTTTAGGGTTTAGGGTTTAAGTTTAGGGTTCACGGTTTAGGGTTTTAGGGCTTAGGGATTAGGGTTTTGGGTTTTGGATTTAGGGTTTAGGTTTATTTTATATTAAGTAAAGAGGTAGGTTTAGCTTTATTTAGTTTATTTAGTTTATGTTTTATTTATTTGAATTTATTTTGTTTTTCTTTTTATTTAGGCTTAATTTTTATTTTTATTTAGTTTAGTTTATTTATTTTAGGTTTATTTATTTTAGTTTAGGTTTCTTAATTTAGTTTATTTTTTAGCTTTAGGTTTATTTTTAAGTTGAGTTTTATTTTTGTTTTATTTTTTAGGATTAAGTTTCATTTTTTATTTTTAGGTTTAGGTTTAGGTTTTTATTTAATTTTTTAGGTTTAGGTTTTTTATTTTTATTTTAGGTTTATTTTTAGGTTTTATTTTTTAGTTTAGGTTTAGGTTTATTATTAGTTTATTTTATTTTATTTAGTTTAGGTTTAGGTTTAGTTTTAGGTATAGGTTTAAGTTTATTTATTTTATTTTAGTTTACTTTAGTTTAGGTTTAAGTTTATTTTAATTTGTTTATTTTAATTTTATTTTAGGTTTAGGTTTTAGTTTAGGGTTTAGGTTTTACTTTTTTATTTATTTTAGGTTTATTTTTTTAGGTTTTGGTTTTATTTAGTGTTTATTTTATTTTAGGGTTGGGTTTATTTTATTTTTATTTTATGTTTAGTTTTATTTTATTTAGGTTTTTTTTTTGTTTGTAGGTTTAGGTTTTTTTATTTTATTTTAGTTTTTTAAGCTTTGTTTAGGTTTTATTTATTTTATTTTAATTTATTTTTAGTTTTATTTTATTTTATTTTTTAAGTTTAGGTTTAGGTTGTAGTGTAGGTTTTATTTGTTTTATTATTTTATTTTATTTAGGTTTAGGTTTTTATATTTATTTTATTATTAAGTTTTATTTAGTTTAGGTTTAGGTTTTAGGTTTTTAGGGTTTAGGGTTTAGGGTTTAGGGTTTAGTGTTTAGGTTTAGGTTTTAGGGTTTTAGGGTTTAGGGTTTTAGGGTTTAGGGTTTAGGGTTAGGGTTTAGGGTTTAGGGTTTAGTGTTTACGCTTTAGAGTTTAGGGTTTTGAGGGTTTAGGGTTTAGAGGTTTAGGGTTAGTTTAGGGTTTAGTATTTAGGCTTTAGGGTTTAGGATTTTTAGGGTTTCAGGTTTAAGGTTTAGGGTTTAGGGTTTAGGATTTTAGTGTGTTTATGTTTAGTGTTTAGGGTTAAGGGTTTAGGTTTTAAGATTAGGGTTAAGGATTTAGGGTTTAGGGTTTATCATTTTAGGTTAGTTTAATGATTAGGTTTATGGTCTTTAGATTTAGTTTAGGGTTTAGGTTTAGGCTTTAGGGTTTTAAGGTTTAGGGTTTTGGGTTTATCTTTTAGGGTTTAGGGTTTAGGGTTTAGGTTTAGGTTTAGGTTTAGGTTTATTTTTTTATTTTTTTATTTTTTATTTAAATGATAAACATATAGGTTTTGTTTATTTAACTTATTTAGTTTATTTTATTTATTTTAGTTTTTTTTATTACTTAGGTTTATTTTATTTTTTAGACTAGTTTATTTATTTTAGGTATACTTATTTAAGTTTATTTTTTAGGTTTAAATTTAGGTTTAGGTTTATTTTTTAGTTTAGTTTATTTTTATTTTATTTTTTTAGGTTTAGGTTTAGGTTTATTTTAATTTTAATTTATTTTATTTAGTTTAGGGTTTTGGTTTCGTTTATTTTAGGTTTAGTTTTAGGTTTACTTATTTTAGTTTATTTTAGTTTTTTTGGTTTAGGTTTATTTTTTATTTTGTTTATTTTAAGTTTAGGTTTTATTTTATTTATTTTTTAGGTTTAGGTTTTATTTAGATTTTATTTTATTTTATTTTATTTTATTTTATTTTTATTTTCATTTAATTTTATTTTATTTTTATATTTAGGTTTATTTTATTTTATAATTTAGGTTTTATTTATTTTATTTTATTTTTATTTTAGTTTAGGTTTAGGTTTAGGTTTTTATTTTTTATTTTATTTTATTTTTTTATAGGTTTATGTTTTTTTTTTTTTACTTTTAGGTTTTATTTAGTTTAGGCTTATGTTTTTAGGTTTTTAGGGTTTAGAGATTAGAGTTTTCGGTTTAGGGTTTTTTTAGGGTTTAGGATTTAGCATTTAGGATTTAGGGATATAAGTCTTAGTGTTTAGGGTTTTAAGTTAATTTTAGGGGCTTAGTGTTTAGGGGTTTAGGTTTTTTTTTTTTAACTTGTTTTTTATTTTTTAGGGTTTAGGGTATAGGGTTTAGCTTTTAGGTTTAGGGTGCATGTTTTAGTTAAGGGATTGGGTTTTTTTTTTAAGAGAGAACAAATTTAAATTTAACTTTTTTTGTTTGATTTCATCAACCAATTAACACACCAAGTTTTTTAAGACACAAGCGATGACATAGATAAAATGAGCATGGAAATCAAAATCTAGATAACTAGAATCATCTCTTTAATGAATTCCATAGCGGTTCGGATCACCATTCTTATTTCTCGAGTAGAACCACCGGTCGAGTAGCGGGATCACCATCATATCTCTCCTTACCACCACGTTGTAACCTGTTCCTCCGCCTCCATAACCACCATTTTTTTTCCATATCCACCGTCCAGATCCCCACCTATGATATTCCACCTTTTATCTAGGCGGCACATTGATGGTGATGTTCTTATCAAGGTTCATTCTTAGGGTTTAGGTTTAGGTTTATTAGGGATTAGGGTTTAGGATTATTTTTTAATTTATTTAATTACTTTAAGTTTCAATTTAGTGTTTGAGGTTTAGGGTTAGGGTTTAGGGTTTAGGGTTTATGTTTTAGGGTTTATGCTTTTAGAGTTTAGGGTTTAGGGTTTAGGGTTAGGGATTAGGTTTTAGGGTTTAAGGTTTAAGGTTTTTTAGGGTTTAGGGTTTAGGGTTTAGTGTTGTAGGTTAAGGGTTAAGGTTTAGGGTTAGTTTTAGGGTTTAGGTTTAGTTTTAGGGTTTAGGGTTTAGGGTTTAGGATTTAGGATTTAGGGAATTTTTAAAAAAACAAAAATTAACTAAACATGTAAGTTCAGGTTTATTTAATTACTTAGTTTATTTTTTATTTAGTTTAGTTTAGGGTTCAGGGCTTAAGATTTAATGTTTAGTGTTTAGGCTTTAGCGGTTAGGGTTTTTAGGGTTTAGGGTTTAGGTTTAGGGTTTAGGGTTTTTTGTTAGGTTAGGGTTTATGGTTAGTTTAGAGTTTAGGATTTAGGTTTAGGGTTTAGGCATTAGGGTTTAGTGTTTTTAGAGTTTAGGGTTTTGGATGTTTTAGTGTTTAGGGTTTAGGGTTGTAAGTTTAGGGTTTAGAGTTTAAGGTTAGTTTTATGGTTTGGGGTTTAGGGTTTAGGATTTAGGGTTTAGGATTTATGGTTGAGGGTTTAGGGGTATTTTTTAAATTAAGTAAACTGATAGGTTTAGGTTTATTCAGTTTATTTTTATTTATTTTAGTTTGTTTTATTTTTTATTTTTAGTTAGGTTTTTTTATTTTTATTTAGTTTAGTTTTTTTTATTTTAGGTTTATTTATTTTAGTTTAGGTTTTTTATTTTAGTTTATACTTTAGGTTTAGGTTTAGGTTTAGGTTTATTTTTTAGTTAAGTTTTATTTTTATTTTAGATTTTAGGTTTAAGCTTTTTTTTGTAATTTTTAGGTTTAGGTTTTGGTTATTTATTTATTTTTAGGTTTAGTTTTTAGGTGTTTATTTTAGGTTATTTTTAGGTTTTAGTTTTTAGTTTAGGTTTAGGTTTATTTTTAGTTTATTTTTTTATCTAGTTTATGTTTAAGTTTAGGTTTACTTTATTTTAGGTTTAGATTTTATTTATTTTAATTTAGTTTATTTTATTTTAGGTTTATGTTTATTTTAAGTTTAGTTTTTTTTTTAGTTTAGGGTTTAGGTTTTATTTTTTTTTATTTATTTTTAGGTTTATTTTTTAGGTTTAGGTTTTTATTTAGTTTTTATTTTATTTAGGGTGTTGTGCCACCATCCTTCAAGATCTTTGATGGCAGTGGGAACCCACGATAACACATTGCACACTTTAGAGCTTGTTGTAACCCTTAATGCCCTCCTCTTACCTTTTAGTTAGCGATCAGGTGTTGCATTTGATTGGTGAGCGCCCAATGGTTAGGTGAAGACTTTTGCTGAGTTGGAGGACCTCTTCATCAAGAGGTTTGTTGGAGCTCAACAGAGGGTGACTGTAAGAGACCTCATTGTGGAGAAATAGAAACTCAATTAGTCCTTTGTTGATTAAAATTCTCTGGTGGCACAACTTGAGCATGAAATGTGAACCACTATTGTCCGAACAACATGCCATTGAGATTCTTCTCAAGAATATCCATGGCACGATCACCTTCTTGCTTAAGGGCTTTACCATGAAAACATTCAAGAAATTAATCAACAAAGCGGCTAGCTTACAAGAGAAGGCCAAATAGTTTCCCTTTCGACCAATCATCTATGCCTAAGCCATAAAGTGTTTGAGAAGAAGCCAGAGCAGTTGTGTTAGTGGAAAGAGGGAAGTAGCCAGCCGAGTTGATGAGAGACTATGAGCAGACCTCCTTTTCCACCTCCTTCCACCACCGGCCATCATACCTCCATACCACCACGACCATTTCCACCACCTCAACAGCCTACCCAGCATTCATATTCATCACCAAGTATCTGGTTTCAACCTACTCTTACCAATAGATTGAATAAACCATATTCATTCAAGAGAGAGGTAGTTAAGAAATTCTTTAAGAATCTTAAAGAAACTGATTGTCATTACCAGAGCCTAAGAGGAGGAAGTGGGCAGAGCGATGATCCTAGCTATTGCTCCTACCGCATGTTAGGCCATATCTTAGAGGATTGTATCACTTTTAAGGACTAGCTTGAGCACATCTACAAGGTGGGAGCCATAGTTATCCCTAAGGAATACTTATTAGAACAACCATCCAATTCTGTTAGAGTAATCCCTGGGGATACTTGTGATCCTCTTAAGGCCAAAGAAGGTTAGGATATCTTCTTATCCCGAACCTCTAAGAAGATCATTTCTAAGATCAAGAAGCTTTCCTTGCAGGTACCTGAAGTAGCTCAAACCTCCAACATCAAGAAAGGTTTACTAGTTGCAAAAGATAACTCGGGGAGAGTGACAGCCCAGTAGGAGCAGCAGCTCACCATACTTTCTTAGGATAGTCCTGTAGCATAGCCACTGTCCGAGTCTAGTACTCCCTCCACCATTGCAGCTACCACCTCTTCTGCTAGCTCCTCTTCTACTGGTAGGAGTGTTGTATCTGTGGATAAGGCACTAAATCACTTATTTTCTTACTTTACTTGATTTCTATCATGTACCTCCACCCACAAAGAAATTAATGAATAAAGCTGATTCTACTTATATATTGTCTACTTCTAATACTCTTGATTTTATTTTTATTGATAGCTCTCCGAGTCTAAATAAAAATAATAGCTCTAGTTTGATCCTCTCCTTTCTTATTCAGAGTTGAACTATCCTTCTCTGAATCAATTAAGTTCATCTAGATTGACATGGAGTCAACACTCTGATCCCATAGGAGAAGCATTAGGTATGTCCGATGAGAAGGTAGAACTTTCCACAAGCTCATCATTCCAAAAAGTCACTGAAGTCAATCTACTCAGTGGCAAAGTTCTACCTCTTAGGGTAACATCTCAGGATAAGGGTTAGCAAGTCATTGGTTCCAGTGAGCAGATAGTCCCTCCATAGGATGCTCCACCCATGGATATGCTTGTGGAGGACCAAGCCAGAGTTGATTTCAATGTCCTAGCTAACTTTAGAAAGTTTCTAGCTAAGTTAAGCATATATGATGCCCTTGTCTTATCCAAAGAGATGAGGGAATCTCTAATCAAGGCCTTACTTGATCGAGAGATTTGCTTAGCTCAGCTGACAACTACTAAAGAGGAGCCGTGCCACTCGAAGGACATCTTAGGAGTTACATTCAGTGATGAAGACTTACTCCTAGAAATAATTGAGCATAACTGCCTCTTCATATTGTTGTGGATGTTGGTAGATACAAGCTATCTAGAGTTCTGATTTACGTAGGTGTATTAGTCAACATTGTGAGTCTAAGAACCCTAGCCTACTTGAGGATTGACATCTCCAAACTCCAAAAAGAAAGGATGATGTTGAGATGATTCAATGAACAAGGTGAGAAGGCCTGTGGTGTTTATTTCTAGATGTATGAGGGGGGGGGGGGGGGGACTTTTGAGGTGATCGTACAACAGGTATGATGTACTATCTCAAAATAGAGGCATCACCCTACAATGGACTTAATGTAATAACTAAGGCATGATGGGTCTTTATGTACTGAGATTTTTCCTCTTTATATGGATGAATAAAGTAGGGTTTATATTAAACCAGTTCTTAAGTTCCTATGGAGGCAAGCCTCATAGTTATACATCTTAGGAAATGAAATTTCCTATGAATACTCATGATTAAAGTAGACAATTATCATCTCCAAAGATTTCAAGGTTATACTATCAAAGGATTGGTTGTATTTGGAAAATCAATTGGGAAAGTTCAAGGAGAAGACTTATTTTTGGAATCCAAATGAAATAAGTAAGAAATGCTCATGTTACTAGGAAGCCTAGTGAGCATTCCACTATATCATATGGTTGGGCTTTATAATTTTGAAGTTGAGGAGATTTATAGGTTTTGAGTTGAAATTTAATTAGATTACTAGGGCTTATAATCCACCAACACAAGGTTGTGGGAATGCCTAAGAGGTGAGGATTTATGCTCATAGACTGAAGGAAATAGCTACCTCAAATCTTAAATCTAGGGAACATTAGTATGAGCTAAAGCATGACCTAAATCTAAGCGAGAGGTGAACATAAGGGTTTACTCCATAAGAGAGAATAAATTGTCAGACTTCTGGACTTATAACTACCTAGAGTGGCCACTAGCTAACTCATCCGACAATTTTAAAACCATGTAGTCAAGTCTTATGAATTAAAAAATAGCTATGATAGTTATTTAATTAGAAAAAGACAAAAGTCCTAAACGCACTCCCTAAAAGACTAGAGCATGAGTGGTATGAGTATATGACTTAATCTATAGATGCAAAATCTTTTCAAATTTTATTTCATTTTAGACACATCATTTTGATAGAGGCTTTAGGATTTCTTATGCCTAAATGCATGTTGAAATAGGTTATGGGTCAAATCAACTAGAAGAAGATGTTCTCCACCACATAAGGGATGCCTTTATAGGTCAAGCATTCCTTTATCGTGCAGGGATGGAGATCCTTCATGTTCAGAGAGAGAAAGAATATGCATGCATGATGTGAAACATACAACCATCATATAAGGGGGTTAAATCTTTTAATTATCTTATTTATGTCTTATGTTTTATGATGAGGTTATGAGTTATTTAAAATTTAGTTATGAGTGATTAGTTGGGTAAAAAAGTTATTTTTATCCTAAGAGCCTAATCATATCCAAGCCACACATTAAAGAATCAATCATTTAAGAAACTATGAAAAGCATGCCATCCTAATGCACAATATAAACATAACATTAAATAATTATATAAAATATCATAAAAAATAAAAGGTCGTGCATTATCATACAAGAGAGAAAAGATGGGTAGTCGAGCTCTACCCTTATACAACCTAGAATATGAAAGAATAATTATAATTGTATTATATTCTATGGGCATCTTCTTTCTTTATATCTCCATTTTTGATTTGGTTCCTTCTTTGATTTGGATGGTGCTTGCTTCAAAGGCATCACAGGGTACCACAGGACAAAGCCTTCTAGCCACTGGCTCATGGCACTAATCCTAATTCCTACTACAAAAATTATATTTATGTGGGAAAAGTAAATCTAACTACAGCTACAAAATATAGGTTAGCTAAATATATATATAATCCCAAGTAGTTGTATTTATAATTTGGACTTAGCACCCTACATATGGAAAACTAAGCCCACCTGTCCTAACTTGGATTATGCTTAAGGATTTAAGCAACCTGTAAAAAGGGCATTCACATTTATTTTTAAGCATCCCTTAAGCATAATCCCCTACAGAAAACATGATTAGGCTAATATTATCTATCATCTAGTCTACATAACTTCCAATCTAAATGAATACATAAAAAAAAAACATACATCACATCATACACCATCTAACTTAGAGCTAGAAGTGGTAACTTAATTTTAATGTGTGTAAGGCTTGTGTGGTAAGTCTTAGGCATTAGTGTTTTTCTAAGTGTGGAAAGATTCAATTTAACATGAAAGGTTGATTTCACATGAAGTAGTTTAATTGATTTGAATTTTTAATTTTTCTTTTGTTTCATTTGATTACACTTAGCAACTAAGTGTTATAAAGAGAGAAAAAAAGGATTGCCCTCTTTCATCCCTACCTTAAGTCACTTTCTAAAGTGTATTAATTTGATTTAGTTCTCTTTAGTGAATGGCTTATTAAATGATTTAATTAATTATCCATACAAGCAACATATTTTAGCACACTTAAATGATTAATGTATGTGTATGTTTAGAATTTATATTTTAATTGATTGAATTATTTAAACATATTACTTCAAAAATTTATGAAAATGCTTATAGAAAAAGGACATAAGAAAGAAATTAAATAGGCATGTGTGTTTGTTAAAATAGGGAAGTGAGGTAATCAAATGACCTCCTCATATTCTCGGGATGTGTAGACAATATACCCATTTGCATTCAAACATATGCAAATTCATATACATTAACATAGGAAGTAAGCTCCAAATAATATGGCTAATTAATTCAATCACTTAGTCAATTATGAATGCATGAAATTTTAATGTAAAATGGGATTTTTCATTCACTAATTACATATACATATACATGTAGATATAGGCAAGTATGTGTCATTGTTAAACTAAGTAGTAATCAAATGACCTCCTTGGGGCTAACTAAAGCCTCATATTCCTAGGATGTCAAGTCTATATACTTGCTTTTCTTGGACACACATGGATGCATACATAAATGAGAAAAAAAGAAAACCATGCAAAGATTGTATATTTTTTTATTAATTGAATCATTTATATATGAATTAAAGCTCTATCCAAATTCTAATATTGAAATACATAAGAATAAAATCAAATGGGTATGTGTCATTATTAAACAGAAGTGATAATCAAATGACCTCCTTGGGGCTAGCTAAAGCCTCATGTTCCTGGGATGTCCAAACTATATACCCACATGCATTTCTTATGTATTTATGACAAGCATCATAACACATATTATTATTCATTTATAAGCTTTTGAAAAATATATTTGTATTTAATAGTGATAATAACCACACATATATTAAATTAAATCAACACATGCAAGCTTACATAAAAGAAATCCATTTTATTTTACTTGATTTTGAAAAGATGGATGCATGGATTCAAATGACATACCAAATTTAACATGATTGGAAAGCGGGCAATCAAATATAAGCATGTGATTCATTCAACCAAACTAGTTCTTAAGGACAATCAAATCAAATAAGATTTTTTAAAGCAAACCGAAGCTTTTTTATTAATTAAATTTTGGATTTGATTTGATTTAAAGAGAAGAGAAATCATCACTTGATGTTTTAAACCCATTCCCACATTAGTGATTTTGATTTAATTTAAGGAAATGTAATTAAGTGTATTTTATGGGTTAATTAAGTTGAACCCTTAATTAGATGAATTAATTACCCTTACCTATGTCACCTTAAAGTAATTAACTAAATAATTATGAGCCAACATGATATGCATGGTAAATAAACTTACAATGATCCTAGGAAATAAAAGGGGCCTAATGCAATTGGCTCATGATTAATAGTTAATTAGATTAAGGGACTTAATTAATTACTCTTATGGTTTTCCCACATATATGGACTAACCATAATTTCATTAAACTCCTTTAGGTTATTAAACCTAAAGATCTACCCCATCATTTAATTAATTAAGGTCTGATGTGATTATGATTTTAATTTGATTAAGTGATTTAATTAATTAGTTAAATCTTAATTAATTTTATTTTAAAAAGAATGAAATGAACTTAAGGAAAGAGGTCGCAACCTATTCCTTAGTTCACTTACTATTGAACAATTATTAATAAATTTTATCAACCAATTGTTCTTGCTCATGGGATTAATTAATCATTAATTAACTTAAAAGAGTAGTTAAGGTTTAATTATTCAATTTTCCTAATTAAGTGAGCAATAAATCCCAAAATAATTATGGGAGGCAGGTCATCCCATTAAATTAAACAACAAAATTTTGGATTAATTGCTTAAGTAATTAAGGAGTAATTAAGCTAATAAATTTTGTAATTAAACTTTAATTAAACCTTAATTACTATTTAAAATTAGTTAAGATCATTTTTAATTAATTCTTCTCTAAAATACCTTTAAAAGGAGTATTTATTTGCATTTTTTTAATTTCTCTATGATTTTTTATGATTTTTAGAAGTTTTAGACATTAAAAATAATTAATTAAGCCAAATTAAAGACTAATCCTATTGGCGCCATGTGGCACGCTGACGCGGCGTGCTTTCCATGTGGCTCCGTCGGATTGGCTACTTAAAACTTACGACTTAGCTTACGGCGGTGACACTTTCTCACCATCGATCTAAGATCGGATGGCTGATTAATCCCATAGCTTAATAGATTAAATCAGATCTAGCAAATCTAATCATGATCTCCATTTTGATCATGTGGAATGGGCGGTGTGATCTAACTCATGAGTGAGGAGAATGGAGTGTCACCATTGCTCACTTGAGCTTACCCAAGCTTGGATCAACTCCAAAAGGATCCCACACCTTCACGACATTAATTGGAGGGGATCCAATGTCAAGATCACATGAGATGCAAGTTTTCTTCAAAAAGCTCCAACCCATTTTTGCCTAAGGATCAATTTTGGAAGCATACCTCACAGAGCTCAACAGGTGGCTTGATGATTGAGGAAGATCATCTAGTGGAGATGAAGCCTGTTGGCGAATTGGATCAATTCCTTGATGCTCACTCGAAGGCCATGAACGATGTTTTGGAGCTTCGACTTTGATCGAAGTCCCACCGGCTCGAGAAGCTTGGGAGATGATTATTCTTGCTCAATGAGGCCTATGGAAGGTGTGTGTAAAGTTAATTTGAGTTTGATGGATAAATGGGAAGTTAAGTCAAAATGGGAGTGTCTATTTTGGGATGGAGAATGGCATTTTTTGATCGAGCGAGCTTGGGAGCATAGGGAATGGCTCCAGTGGCTTTAAGGAATGATTTTTGTGTGTGTGTTTGAGTGGAAACGAGGGGGTGTATACCCCCTTCATCTTGATTGGATGGTGGGATTGGGTTTGGCTTCTAATGGCCGTTCGACCATCTTAGGGAGTCGCGGGTGGAAGGGAGGAGGTGAGTTAGCTCAGCTTGGTTGGTTGAAGGTCTGGAGGTGTCTGCTAAGGAGGAATCATGGGTGTCCTATGAGTTTCAAATGCTCCATGGGGAGGGTGAGGTGATTTCACCTCCCATGGGTCATGGCCACCAACCACCCCTTGGGTCAAGTTGGGTGTGTCTAGGTGCTAGGTGGACCATTCAGAGAGTACCAAGTGGCTAAGAAATGGAAATGACCATTTACATGGGTGATTTGTCTCATGTGATTCCCTTGACCCAAGGGTAGAATCATCATTTGGCATTGGATTTTATTTGGGCATATTTGAAATGAGCCAAAAATGGGTTAGCCCAAATTTCAAGTCAATTGGAGTTGATTTTCTTAGGTTTTGCTCAATTTGACTCAGTAAAGTGAAATTGGGTTAGAGTGGGTCTAGTTGACCAATTGGTCAAATTAGGTCAAACCAAGGTTGGGTCAAGTTCATATGATCATTTGGGATTTTTTGGTTCAATTAGTTTGGTTTAGTTTGGCTTAGATTTGATTTTGGCTCATTTGAATTCATTTGGGTCAAATGAGTTAAGTTGACCAATTTGACCAAATTGGCCAAATTGGCTTGGGTTGGGTGTTGGTTTGGGTTTAGTTAACCAATTGAAGATGATTGTAGGCTTTGGTTTCAATTAATTCAGATTTTGTTTAGATTTAGGCCAACTTGAACCTTTAGGTCAATTTGGGTTATGTAGGTCAATTGAGTTCGTCCAATCATGGCTTTGGTCAAGTTCAACAATCAATTTGGAATGAACTTGAGCCATTAGTTGCAATCAATTTGGTTTATATTTTGATTTGATCCAATTTGGTCTTTTAGGTCAATTTAGGTCAACTTGGGTCAAGAGGGCCAATTGGGTTTGGTTTGACTCAATTGAAGGTCAAGTCATATTCAAATATTGATTTTGATTTGGTATGAATCATTGGTTTCAAGGGATTTGGCTTAGGTTGCAATTTGGCTAGTCTGGGTTCATATGGGTTAACGGGTTGACTTGGTCAAATGACTAAGTTGACTTAGTTTGACCCAATTTATGACAATTGATCAACCTAAGGTGATCATGATAGATGAGGTTTTGATAGGCGGTTCAATCCAATTAGGTAGATTAAATTGCTTGGTAATTCAAATTAGCCACTTTGGGTCAAGTGGATGAGGTAGGTTTAGTTGGCTTGATTTTGGGTTAAGTTTGATTTAGTTGAGTTTATATATGGATTTGAGATTGATATTTAAATTCAATTTCAATTGGTTCATTTGAACATTTCAAGTCAAAGGGGTTAAGTTGGGTATGACTTAGGTTGATTTTGGTTTAGCTTGATGATTGTTGATTTCATTTATGTTTATGAATATGATTGAAGGTAGGATTGATTCATGAGAAAATCAATTGAATTTGGGTTTTGAAATGAAGGAATTTGGCTAAGTCCATGGAGTTGGGTCATGTGGCTTAGTTTGGATTTTATTTGGTTTGATTTAGTTTTGATAATTTAAATGTATATTTCATTTAAATTTGTGAAGATTATTGAAATAATGATTGATTTGTAAGAAAATAAATTTAGTTTGACTTGATTTGGATTAAGATGGGATAGGTCATATGGCGTATGATGGGTTTTGATTTAATTTGATTTAGTTTTGATCATTTGAATGTAGATTTGATTTATATTTAGGAACATGATTGAAGTTATAAATTGATTATAAGATAATCAATTGATTTTGGATTTAGATTAAGATTTCGCTAAGTCCATGGGATAGGTCCTATGGCTTAGGAAGGGTTTCAAGTTTGGATTTGATCATGGGCTTCAATCATTTGGTTCTAGAATTTGGTTTTGGATTTGGATTTGAATTTGATATTTGAATTAAACTTGAGGTTTGGTTTGAGAAGGTGAACATGGATTGGATTTGGGTTGCAGGGTAGGTGGATTATCCTAATCCCTAAGGCATAACCTAATCTGATAGTTAACCCTTATAAGTCTTTAGGCTTAGGTTAAGTGTTTACCTAATTGTTAGAAGTGTCTTTTGACTAGGGAAGTCTTTGTGTCTAGAAGACTCCTTAGTCTAAGATGGAAAGATTGAATCCGCACTCCAAAAGTAAGGTCAACAGGCCTTAGGCTCCATAGTGTTGCCCTTGGAGATAGATGATTGGAACACCGAAGCTAAGTTTCACATTATAGACTCGGATACATCTTTCAATGCTTTGCTTGGGAGACCATGGATACATGAGAGCAACATAGTTACATCCTCTCTACATCAGCATATGAAATTTGTGAGAGATGGGATCGTCTACTATGTCAAAGGAGATCACAAGCCATTTACAGTTCATGAGGTCGGCATATATGAGGATGCGGCTTACTACCTCCCTCAAAATCAACAAGTCTATTCTCACAAACTTTGCCAAAGTTCAAAAATTAAAAAAAAGAAAAATAAAATGAAAAGAAAAATAAAGAAAAGAAAAGAGAAAAGAAAAAAGAAAAAAATGGGCGAAAATAGACTTGGAGGAGGAAGGGCGACATTAGATTCCACCCAGTTCATTACTCCATTGAACATATGGGTAGGATGACGACCTCCACCAGGGAAGGAAGGAAAGGCGGTAGGGGTGGAAAACCTCTTTATTAGCCAATAGATGATATGTCCCATACGAGTACATCTATCCATATACTTAGAATCTAGTTCATAGGATGAGTCTTATATGGTTAGCACACCAGTTAGCACTTCTCAATAGTAGATTCACTTGGAAGTGACACTTGAGGTAGATAGTGATGAAGACCAAGCTCCAAAGTAAAGCATAAGTGTATCCAAGTCTATATGTAAAATATTTAGTCATTAGTTGGGAACCTTAGATCTAACCCCACTTTCCTCTCAAATTGCTTAGGGTTTGGTAGTTTAGGAAGCCCTTAAGTCATCCATAGGTGTGAAGACTCAAAGGTTCTTTCTGGGAGCATCATCCTCAAGTCTAGAAGTTGATGTAGAACTTGAGGATGATTCATATAAAGATTTAATAGAATTACCTTTTGATTGGTACTTGCCTTGTATCCAAAGAAAGGGTTAATCACACATACTTGGCCAAAGCATAGGTCAGACTACTTTGAAAGAATATGGAAGAACAAATGCTAAAGCTCTCAATCAACACCAAGACTAGGATTCAGTACAGTGGGTCTAGTCGATGATGTCGATTACTCGCTTAGTCATCATGAATCATTTGGAATCTGATAGGTTCTTTTCAAATCACATTAACTCATATGATTAGCTATTCTTAGAAACATTAGATGATCCAGATGATTTTGAAGTCAATGATGCACCGTTAGAGTTTGAAGAAGAGATCAAGTCAACCATTGATGAGCTAAACGAAATCAACTTAGGAACATCAGTTCTTTGTTGAATGAAATTAAAACCAATGACTTAGTTAGCCTATTGAATGAGTTTAAGGACATTTTGCATGGAGTTATGAGGAGATGCAGGATTGGCTCTTGACAACAATCCATAAATTAGCAAAGCTACGCTAACCCTATCAAGCAAGCTCCTAGACATATGCGGTTAGACATAAAATAATAGGTCATTTCTGAAGTTAAGAAATTGATTGATGTTAGCTTCATCTAAGAAGAAAAATACCCTACCTAGTTAGCCAGCATCATCCTAGTTAAGAAAAAGAATAGTCAAATTCACATATCTGTCAATTTTAGGGATTTAAATAAGGCATGTCCAAAAGATGAATTTCCACTACCAATCCTGGAGCTAATGGTGAACATTGCCTCATCTCATGCAGTCTTCTATTTCATGGATGGCTCATCTAGATATAACCAAATAAAGATGGCCCCTAAAGATGAAAGAAACACTTTTAGAACCCGATCGAAATCTATAAGGTCATGCCTTTTAGCCTTAAAAATGATAGTGCTACATACCAGCGGGCTATGACTCAAATCTTCAATGAACTCATTAATCATCAATTTGAGTTCTATGTCGATGATCTCATGGTTAAAAGTATAGGAATACCATCTCTTTGACTTGAGAGTAGTTTTCGAATAGTTAAGACAATTTAACCTAAAAATGAACCCCACTGTGCATTGAGTATCTTCAAAGAAATTCCTTGGGTTTGTTGTACACTAGGGGTGAAATAGATCCAGAAGATCAGTGTTATTTGAAATGCCACCCCCAAAAGTTTAACTCAACTCATCAGGGAGGTTGGCATATCTAAGACACTTTATATCCAACCTATTAGGAAGATGTAAGCCATTCTTAACACTTGTCAAAAAGGATTCCAAGTTCAAGTGAGATGATAAGTGTGAGTATGCCTTCAAAGACATCAAGCATTACCTGATGATGCCACCAGTTCTAGCAACCCTTATCCCTGGCAAGATGATCAAACTTTACACGATTGTGTTAAACAACTCCCTTAGTGCCTTGTTGGCCCAAGCCAATGATGAAGGAAAGGAAAATGCACTCTACTACCTCAACCATTTTCTAATCCTTGTTGAGGCTAATTATCCACCCATTGAGAAGCATTGCCTAGCTTTAATCTTTGCATCCCAAAGCTACACCACTACATGCTTCCTCATAAGGTGAAATTATTCTCTAAGATCAATCCACTTTAGAATCTCATGACATGGTCGATGTTATCTAGACAGTTGGCACAATATTCCATGACCCTCTCGTAGTTTGACATTACCTTCATACCCCTCCGTACACTGAAAGAACAAGCGCTTGCGGATTTCTTAACAGCACACCCACTTCCTGTTGACTCTCTACTAAGTGATGATCTCCCTATGAATAAATCATGAACTTAGTGGATTCTAGCATTCATTGTTGGAAGATGTACTTTGATGGTGTAGCTTCCTCTCAAAGAGGAGAAGAACCATAATCTACTATTCTAAGAAAGGCAGGAGTAGAATAGTTCTCTTAACTCTGGACCGTGATGTGATGAAATTCTCATATCATCTGTCTAATCCTTGCACCAACAATGAAGTTGAATATGAGATTATGATTGCTAGTCTGGAGTTAGTCGTTACTCTAAGCATCCAGAACATCAACATCTTCTTGGATTCTCAATTAATTATCAACCAAATTACTCGGTCCTACAAGGTTATAAAGCCCAAGCTCCATCACTACCATATGTACACCATTGACTTATTGGTCTAAATCTCAGAGGTTACCAATTATAAGATTCCTCAAGGAGAGACTATTTTAGCGTATGCTTTAGCCAAGCTTGCCAAGGAGTTGGGATACCCAAAGGATGAGTCCATATCAATAAATGTCAAAAATAGATAAGTTTTATCCCTTATTTATATTGAACTCATCAAAAAGTACTCTCTTGAAGGAAAGGTTGACATTGCTAAGGAGGATGAGGAGATAGATTGGAGGTAACCATTCATGGATTACCTGAATAAAAACAAACTACCTTAAGAGAAGTATCAAGCCCATCAGATGAAGGAGAGAGCACATTCCTATGCTCTTATGGATGGTGTCTTACACAGTCTTTTGATCATATGTGGTTACATTATTTAGACAAGCATGAAGCCCATAAGATCTGACCAAGTACACTTAGGATTATGTGGTGGAGCCAACCAATCCATGATGAAAGCCGTGATCAAGAGACTAGGATACTATTGGCCATTGATGATCAAAGATTGCATGAATATGGCTAGGAGATGCCACCAATGTCAAATACACAGTGTGGTCCTACACTAACCACCCAACATTCTACATCCTACATGGCCTCATCGTCATTCGAGTGTTGGGTACCAACATAGTGGGTTCAATTGATCCTCCTTCTTCCAAGGGTCATTTGTTCATCTTAGCTGCTATTGATTGCTTTTCCAAATGGGCAAAGGTGATTCCGCTTAGAGGTCACAGCTCAAAATGTGCTCCAATTTTTTAGGAACCATATCATATATAGGTTCGTAGTGCCTCGATGAATTATTTTTATAATGGTACTGCATTCAAGAGCACCGAGATTAACAACTTTTCTTGGAGACATAGCATAAATTGGAGATATTGTACCATCAACTACCCAAGGGAAAAGGGCTTAGCAGAAGCCTTCAACAAAACTCACATCCAAATACTAAAGAAAGTACTGACAACAACATGCGATAGTGGCATTAGTAGTTAGTTGAAGCCTTGTGGGCCTACCACACCACATATAGAACTCCAACTTAGTCTACTCCTTTCTCCTTAGTGTATGGGTTTGAAGCCTTTCTATCATTAGAAGCCCAACTCCCATCATTTAGGATAGTTGTGGGTAGCAAGATCATAATAGAACATAACACCAATTTGTGGTTAGAAGAGCTTGAAGGTTTGGAGGAGAGATGCCTGCGGGCATGCCAAAACCTCAAGTTGTACAAAGCTAAAATGATTCAAGCTCACAACAAGTTGGTCAATACTAGAACTTTTCAAGTAGGAGAGCTTATTTTAGTTCTAAGGAGACCAATTGTTGCCTATCGTAAGATGGGAGGCAAGTTTGAATCCACTTAGGAAGGCCCTTTTGCCATAGAGAAGACCTACCAAGGAGGATATTATTAGCTTATTAATCATAAGGGAGAGTGCCCAATGCTTCAAATCAATTGGCTCTACTTAAGGAAATATTATAAATCATTTTTAAAAATTATTATCATCCATGAAAATTCCATTTTGAATTCAATCTCTTCCATGTTGAAAGTATTCTTGTTTCCGAATTCACCACGATGTGTTTATGGTAGGTGTAAGGAACTTGAGTAGCATCCTATCCTTCATTGACACAACACAAACACAAACTACACACAAACATATAAAACAAACACATATCCTCATCTCGAGCTACTCTGAGTTGAAATAACACCACCAACGGCACTCATTTAGTAGCTGCTCTAGGACGGGCTGATGTGCTACCTTGCTAGTGTGTCACCCTAGTGGTCTTCTTACTTTGGAGAATATAAGTCTGCTATGCTATCCTTCCTTGCTTGGCCACTGCACATCGATGAGGGCTTGTTAGTTTGGTAGGCCTTATTGTGTGGCCAGTAAGCTACCTCATGTCAGCTTTGTTTAAGAGGATGTGAGTCTGCAATACTTTCTTCTTAGATTAGCCTTCATACACTGATTGGTTAGGTATATTTGAGGTTTAGGATAAGTCCCCTAGGGGCTCCTTCTCTCCTGACTACTTCAAGTCTGGGTCTAGTCCTTCCTTAGGGCTCCCCGCTTAGTAGTTGTCAGATAACACCTCTCACATGATCCTCGATGATCGCCCACTTAGAAAGTTGAAAGCCTACATGCTTTCTTTTGATTGATCATTGCACACGGGCACCTTAGGTTGGTTGGTTCTCACTTTGATGATGGATACACCACTCATGTTGACAGATACACCTTAGGTTGGTTGGTTCTCGCACCTTAGAATACACCATTCATGGTAGATGTAAATCTATTATGCTTCCTCCTTGAGTTGGCCACCCTACACCTATAGGCTTACTTTTCCAAGGCTCAGGATAATGCCTCTAATAGCACCTCCCTTGTGGGCACTATATTTGGATCACATCCTTTACGACCCCATTTAGACACTACCTGGGTTAATATCAGATTGGACAATTTTTCTTTCCAAGTAACCACCCTTGTGGTTGGAGAATCCGTCTTGTGGATGTGCAGCTTCTCCCTTGGTCAAGCAAATTTGAGATAGGTCATGGCCGACATAGGCCCTTCTTAGTGTGATCCCTCACACTCCAATAGGGTCAACACAAACATATAAACAAAATATATATTCATTTATGGATTAAGAGGACACTCCTAGTGGTACCTTTTCCCAAGCAGGTATCCTATCTTTAAGGAAGTGTCAGCAAAACTCCCTATAGGAATAACTTGAGAACTCTTGAGTTGATAAAAGTCCCTAGTGACATTGAATCAGTAGTCACCCTTAAGTTGGGTTTGATTTGTTATGCTACCAACAGGTCACCCAACGGTTGTTCCCTAGTTTAGAAGATGTAAGCCTGCTATGCCTTCTTCTTCCTAGATGCAGACACCAAAATGCAACCCCTTAGGTTGTTCAGCTCTACCCCATGGCCATAGGACTATCCCTTTGGATTTGTAAATTGAGATAGGACAAGTCGATAAAGACCCTTCTGTGGGTCCACACCACATGGTCTATTGTTGGTTTGGGGTTTAGTTTGGGGTTAGGGGTTTGGGTTTAGGTTTTAGGGTTTAGGGTTTAGTGGTGTTTTTAAATTAAGTAAATTGGTAAGTTTAGGCCTATTTAGTTTATTTTTTATTTATTTTAGTTTATTTTAATTTTAATTTTATTTAGGTTTATTTTTTATTTTTATTTGGTTTAGTTTATTTATTTTAGTTTAGGTTTTTTATTTTAATTTATTTTTTAGGTTTAGGTTAAGGTTTATGCATATTTTTGAGTTTAGTTTTATTTTTATTTTATTTTTAGGTTTAGGTTTTATAGTATTTTAGGTTTAGGTTTAAGTTTTATTTTATTTTTTAAGGTTTAGGTTTTAAGTTTTATTTGAGGTTTATTTTAGGTTTTATTTTAGTTTAGTTTAGGTTTATTTAGTTTATTTTATTTATTTATTTTAGGTTTAGTTTATTTTAGGTTTTATATTTTAATTTAGTTTATTTTATGTAGTTTATTTAGGTTTTTTTTAAGTTTAAGGATTAGGTTATTTTTATTTTTTTTTATTTTTTTATTTTTTTAGGTTTATTTTATTTATTTTATTTTATTTTATTTTAGGTTTATTTTATTTATTTTATGTTTATTTTATTTTATTTTGGCATTTTTATTTTTTTAGGTTTATTTTATTTTTAGTTTTAGGTTTTATTTATTTTATCTTAGTTTTTTTATCTTATTTTACATTTAAGTTTAGTTTTATGTTTATTAGGTTTAGTTTTTTTTTTATATTTATCTTATTTATTTAGTTTATTTATTTATTTATTTTAAAGTTTATTTATTAGTTTAGGTTTAAGTTGTGTTTTTGGGTTTGGGCTCAGGGTAGGGTTAGGGGTCCAGGTTTAGGGTTAGGCTCAGTGGTAGGGTTAAGTAGGGTTTAAGGCCTAAGGTTTAGGGTTTACTAAGTTGGGGTCAGGTTAGGGTTTGGGTTTTGGGCAGGTTTGTATTTGGTGGGGTAGGTTTGGTTTTAGGGTTTAATTTAGAGGGTTTAGGGTTTATTTAGTGTTGGTTTAGGGTTTAGGTTTGGGTACATTTTAGGGTTTAGTTTTTAGATTTTTTTTAAATTAATAAACCGACAGTTTAGGTTTATTTAGTTTCTTTTATTTATTTTTTATTATTTATTTTATATTTATTTTTATTTATTTTATTTTATCTTGTTTAGTTTATTTATTTTAGTTTAGGTTTTATTTTGTTTATGTTTTTAGTTTATGTTTATGTTTATTTTTAGTTTAGTTTTATTTTAGTTTATTTTTTATTTTTTTTTAGGTTTAGGTTTAGATTTTTTATTTAGTTTTTAGGTTTTGGTTTAAGTTTTATTTTAGTTTATTTTAGTTTATTTATTTATTTATTTATTTTATATTTAGTTTAGGTTTTTTATTTTATTTTATAGTTAGGTTTTTATTTATTTTATTTTAGTTTTATTTTTTATTTTATTATATTTTATGTTTAGTTTATGTTTGTTTTTTATTTTATTTTATTATTTTATTTTATTTAAGTTTAAATTATTTATTTATTTTATTTTATTTATTTTTTAGTTTTTTAGGTTTTAGGTTTTTTATTTTTTAGTTTAGTTTTAGGGTTTTAGGTTTGGGTTTTTGGTTTAGTTGTAAGTTTGGTTTTGTTTGGGTTTAGGGTTTTTGTGGTTTAGGGTTTAGGGTGGCTTTTTTTTTTTTATATATTTTAAATTAAATAAACTAGTAGTATTTATTTAATTTAATATTTATTTATTTTTTATTTTATTTAGGTTTATTTTATTATTATTTAGTTTATTTATTTTAGGTTCATTTATTTTAATTTAGGTTTTATTTTAGTTTTATTTTTTTTTTTTTTAGGTTTATTTAGTTTATTTTATTTTTATTTTGATTTAGGTTTTTTTTTAGTTTTATTTAGTTTATTTTATTTTATTTTATTTATTTTAGTTTATTTTTATATTTTTTATTTTAGGTTTAGTTTAGTTTATTTTTAGTTTAGTTTTATTTTTATTTTATTTTTTTTAGTTTAGGTTTTATTTTTATTTGTAGGTTTAGGTTTAGGTTTTTATTTTATTTTTTTAGTTTTAGGTTTTAGGTTTATTTTTAGGTTTTACTTTTTAGTTAAGGTTTATGTTTATTTTTAGTTTATTTTATTTTATTTTGGGTTTAGGTTTCGATTTAGGTTTACTTTATTTTAGGTTTAGGTTTAGGTTTTATATATTTTAGTTTACTTTATTTTAGTTTACCTTTAGGTTTATTTTAATTTTATTTTAGGTTTAGGATTTTTTTTATGGTTTATATTTTTTATCCATTTTTAGGTTTTATTTTTTAGGTTTATTTTTAAGTTTAATTATTTATTTATTTTTTATTTTATTTTATTTTATTATAGGTTTATTTTATTTTAATTTTTGGTTTAGTTTTATTTTATTTAATTTTTTTAGTTTTTCAATTTAGTTTAGGTTTTTATTTATTTTATTTTAGTTTAGTTTTTATTTTGTATTTTTTAGGTTTAGGTTTAGGTTTAGGTGTTTATTTAGTTTTTTATTTTTATTTTATTTTTTTATTTTATTTTGGTTTAGGTTTTTTTTATTTTATTTTTAGATTTTATTTAGTTTAGGTTTAGGTTTTTAACTTTTTAAGGTTTAGAGTTGAGGGTTAGTTGAGGGTTTAGGCTTGGGGTTGGTTTGGGTTTTTGGTTTGGGTTTAGGTTTATGGTTTGTTTTAGGTTTTAGGGTTTAGGGTTTAGGTTTAGGTTTTTTTTAGGGTAGGGTTTAGGGTTTAGGGTTTTGGTTTTTTTTAACATAGAACAAATTCAAATTCATCATTTCATCTTTTCGATTTCATAAATGTATTAACACACCGAGTTTTCTAAGACAAAAGCGAAGACATAAATAAAAAATGAGCACGCATAGAGTGAAGCAAAAATTATAGATAACTTGAATTGTCTCAACTATAAAGACATACCATAAGCAGAGATCGCCTTCTTCTTCGCCCATTTCCCATCAACCACTTTGGTCCCTCGAGGATGAACCACCATCATATCCCCAATCACACCTCCTCACCACCATGGTTGTAACCTCTGTCCTCCTCCGCCTCCATAACCACCACCGCCCACCACCACCTCCATATCCATTACACCTCGATCCCCACCACCATCATATAACCACCGCCTCGCCTCACCACCACCGCCAGATATAGATTTGTTGACGTGATTTTCCATCCTCTGGTTCCACTCTTAGGGTTTAGGTTAGTTTAGGGTTTAGTGGTGGGGTTTAAGATTTAAGGTTGTAGGTTTTAGGGTTTAGTGTTTAGGGTTTAGGCTTTAGATTTTAGGGTTTAGGCTTTTAGGGTTTAGGGTTTACGATTTAGGGTTTAAGGTTAAGGGTCTTTTTATTAAATTTGGTAAACCGGTTGGTTTAGGGTTTTTTTAATTTATTTTTTATTTATTTTAGTTTATTTTATTTTTTATTTTTATTTAGGTTTATTTTTTATTTTTATTTAGTTTATTTTATTTATTTTAGGTTTTTTATTTTAGCTTATTTTTTTTGAGGTCTTTATCTTTTATTTTTAGTTTATTTTATTTTATTTTTATTTTATTTTTAAGTTTAGGTTTTATTATTTATTTTTAGGTTTAGTTTAGGTTTCATTTTATTTTTTTTAGTTAGGTTTTAGGTTATTTTAGGTTTTATTTTTAGGTTTTATTTTTTTAGTTTAGTTTAGGTTTATTTTATTTTTATTTTATTTTTATTTTATTTTGTTTAGGTTGTTTAGTTTATTTTATTTAGGTTTTTATTGATTTTAGTTTAGGTTATTTTATTTTTTTGTTTATTAGGTTTGGGTTTTTTTTTTCTTTTATAAGGTTAGTTTTATTTTTTTGAATTATGTTTAGGTTTAGGTTTTTATTTAGTTTTTATTTTATTTCATTTTAGGTTTATTTTTTTATTTAGTTTTTATTTTATTTAGGTTTTTTATTTTTAGGTTTATTTTATTTTGTAGTTTAGTTTAGGTTTTTATTTATTTTATTTTAGTTTAGTTTTTATTTTGTATTTTACATTATTTTTGGTTTAGGTTTAGGTTTTAGTTTAGGTTTTATTTCTTTTATTTTTTTATTTTCTTAAGTTTAGGTTTTCTAAATTTTTTAGGTTTTATTTACTTAAGTTGGGTTTTTGGTTTTGGGTTTATGTATTAGTTTATAGGGTTTTGGGTTCAGGATTTGTGGCCTAGGGTTTTAGGTTTAGGTTTAGGGTAGGAGTTTTTGGTTTAGGGTTTGGGGTTTGTGGTTTTAGGGTTTTATGGTTTGTGGGTAGGGTTTTAGTTTATTGTTTAGGGTTTAGTTTAGTTTTAGGTTTAGGGTTCATGTTATAGTTTAGGGTTTAGGGTTTTAGTTTTATTTAGTGAGAACAAATTTAGAATCAATATTTCTTTTTTGATTTTTAATCATGCCAAGTAACACACCAAGTTTTCTAAGACAGTTTTAGATATTAAAAATGATGCATAAATGAAAAAAACCCTAGCTAGAACCATCTTTTGAGAAGACAGTTCCATAAATAGATCGAGTTTTTTTAGTTTTTATTTATCCTAATTAGTTTTTAGGATCCACCATCATATCTTTGATCTCTCCCTTACCACCATGATTGTAACCTCACTCCTCCCACCTCCAACCATCACTATAGGACCACCACCTCCATATCCAGTTTTATGATTACCCCACCTTTGTCTCCATCTTTACTGGTTCGGGATGTTTACCATCAATGTTTTGCCCATTCTTAGGGTTTAGGTTGAAGTTTATTAGGTTTTAGGGTTTAGGTTTATTTTTAATTAATTTATTTACTTTAGGTTTAGGTTTTGGGTTTGGGGTTTTGGATTTGGGTTTGATTTGGTTTAGGGAGGGTTTAGTGTTTAGTTTGGGGTTTGGTGGGGTAGATTTAGAGTTAGTGAAGGTTTTAGTTTAGGGTTTAGGCTGGTTTAGGGTAGGGTTTAGGTTTATAGTAGGGTAGGATTTAAGATTTAGGGTTTTAAAATTAAAAAAAGGTTTAGGATCATTTAGTTTATATTTATTTTATTTATTTATTTATTTTAATTTATTTAGGTATACTTTTATTTATTTAGTTTAGTTATTTATCTTAGTTTATTTAGGTGTATTTAGTTATTAGACCTTTATTTTATTATTTTAGAAGTTTTAGTTTAGTGGAGGGAGGTTTAGGCCCAGAGGTTTGGTGTAGGTCAGGGTAGGTGGGTTTAGGGAGGATTGTTTAGGTTTAGGGTCAGTAGGTAGGGTTTGGGTTGGTGGTTGTAGTTTAGGGTTTAGCTCAGGTAGTGGTTTAGGGTTTAGGGTTTTTTAGTTTAGGGTTTAGGGTTTAGGGTTTAGGTCAGGTTTAGGTCAGATTTTAGTTGAGGTTTATTTTTAAAAAGCAAACCAAGTAGGTTTAGTTTTATTATTTTAGTGTTTAGTTTTTTTAAAATTAAAACCAAGTAGGTTTAGGTTTATTTAGTTTATTTTTAATTTATTTTAGTTTATTTTATTTTTATATTATGTTTATTTTTATTTTTTATTTATTTTAGTTTTATTTTAGGTTTATTTTTTTAGTTTAGTTTTTATTTTAATTTTAGGTTTAGGTTTAGCTTTAGGTTTATTTTTTTAGTTGAGTTTTATTTATTTTTTTTTTTAGATTTAGGCTTTATTTTATATTTAGGTTTAGGTTTAGATTTTATTTTATTTTTATGTTTAGGTTTTAGGTTTTATTTTAGGTTTATTTTATGTTTTATTTTTAATTTAGGTTTAGGTTTATTTAGTTTATTTTATTTTATTTGGTTTAGTAGGTTTAGTTTAGGTTTAGTTTATTTTAAGGGTTTTGGTTTAGTTTATTTTGTTTAGGTTTTATTATTTTATTTTATTTTATTTAGTTTAGATTTATTTTATTTTGTATTTATTTTTTGGTTTATGTTTTTAGTTTAGGTTTTATTTTTATTTATTTTAGGTTTTATTCTTAGCTTTATTTTTTTTAGGTTTAGGTTTTATTTAGTTTTATTTTAGGTTTATTTTATTTTATTTTAGGTTTTTATTTTATTTAGGTTTTTTTATGGTTCATTTCTTTTTATTTACATTAGGTTTTAATTTATTTTATTTTAGTTTAGTTTATTATTTATTTTATTTTATTTGTAGGTTTAGGTTTAGGTTTAGGTTTTAGTTTAGGTTTCATTTTTTTATTTAGGTTTAGGTTTATTTATTTATTTTATTTTTAGGTTTTATTTAGTTTAGGTTTAGGTTTTAGGTTTTAAGGGTTTAGGATTTACGATTTAGGGTTTAGGGTTGAAGGTTGTAGATTTTAGGGATTAGGGTTAAGAGTTTATGGTTTAGGGGTTAGGATTTAGGGTTTTGGGTTTTTTTTAGGGAAAGTAGGGAAATTTTATTGCCACAAAGAAAAAGTACAAAGTCCTTGGAGGGGGTAAATCTCTAAGCTAATGCTCAAAGAGCTACAATAAATCCTAAAGAGATAAACCCCCTAACTATTACAATAATGAAGGAAAGAAAGCAAAAAAAAAAAAAAAAAAACCAAAGAATCAATAGCAGAAAATCCATGTGAGTAGCAGCAAACTTCATTTGGTCCGTCTGATACCAGCAAGATCGACCTATAAGACTCTCCCAACCTATAAAAGAAATCTGCGACATACATTTGAGAGGATGAGTACTATTAAGCAAGCATAAAAAGTAAGAGCAAAGAAAAGGAGTATAGTAAAAAAAAGGCTGCTCGCATAATCATCTCAAGGAGCAACAGTATATGTAATCATCCAAATTTCAGGATAAGGGTTACAATTACATATAGCGCTACCGGCCAAAAGAAAAAAGTGTGGGAAACATCAAGGCCTCATAGCCAACATACCTCATGTAGCCCATCATCCAAAGTTTGTCATCCAACAAGGCTGCAAAATCCTCCAAACAACAAACATAATAGCCAACTACCAAGCCACCAGAACAACCAAACCCAATAAAGCAGATAATCAACCAACCATCATGGATAACAACAATACAGTAGAGCACCAATAAAGCCACCACCAAAAAGGATTAACCAAATCAAAAGGAGCAAGCATCATGACAGGGGTAACAACACAAACTCGCGATAAACAAGAGCAAAAAAGGAAAAAAAACACAAGTGCTCATATCCACCACCAACAAAGCAGAAAAAGATCAAGTAAAAACACCTAGCCTTTCTACAAAAGGGGTGGGCAACAAAGCTACCGCCTAAATAGGAAAAAGGGGGTTAGTTACAACAAATAGAAAAAAAATAAAGTAAGAGGAAACTAGAAATATAGGTCAAAGAAAGAATGATAGCAAGTTCCTAGAACAGTCACCAAAGGAGTAAGAAAAATTGGCCAAAATAGCCACCCCTCCAACCAACCCAGCCTGCCAATACAACCAACCAAACTAGCCAGCCAACATATCCTCCAAGCCAACCGCCACACCAGTAGAAGATCCAAGTTAGTGTAAAGACCAACAGCAGTCATCAAGCAAAAATCACCCAAGATAGTCAAGGAAAGGGTAGAAGCAAACCGCAGCCACCAAACCCAACCAAGGCAAAAGAAAATCTGATCTAGGTAAGTAGAATAGCAAGCCAAAGATGAAAAGGTACAAAACCTAATAAGATAAACTACAAGCCAACTAACAGGAATAACATTAATAAAAGCACCCAACCAAGTCACTAACACCGAGGCCAACTAACATCCACAAAATAGCCTTTAACCAATCAATCCAGAACAATACCCAAACCCAAAGCCGCTACAACCAAGAGAGGAAGGCCAATACCGAAGGAGGTTAAAACCATAACCAAAAGAAACAAAATAAAATCAGCAAAACCAACCACCAAGCCCCAGTCAACAAAATAGAGAAAAAAATAGCCAACCAACAACCTCCACCATGCCAAAATCATGCCAGAGATAAACAACCAACAACCCCACAAATCAGTCACCAACAGAAAATGAAAAAATAGCCAAAATAGCTAGCCATCCAACAAACCCAACCAGCCAAAACTACCAGCCAACCCAACCAGCCAACAAAGCCACCCTGTCAACCACCACAATAGCAAATCTAACTCAGGTAAGTTAGCAAGCTACCCAAAAAAAAGCCAAACCCATACAGGAAGTCAGCCATAGCCACAACCCAAAAGGAGGATATAAAAAATAGCTAATGAAAAATAATGGTAAACACCAAGCCAGACAGATAGAATCCACCAAGCTGAAAAAACTAAAACAACCCAGGCTGCACTTACAATAACCACCAGGTAGCAAAAAACCAAGCCAATCCAAAAGTAAGAGATCAAAAACATAACCAAGCTCAGGCCTAAGAGAGAAAATAAGTAGATAACCACAACCCAAAGAGTTAACAAGGGGCAACCAAAATAAAAGGATCATCAAACACCAACAGCAAAACCAAGCCAACAATTTATAATCTTAGATAAGGCAATCTAGTATTATTTAGATTAACCAAACCTCTTAATAGTTTAGGCAAAGTTTGGTTGTCAAATAAAGTGAACTCAGTTAAGTTGGCACCAAAGTTAGCCAAGTAATCAACACAAGCATTACCTTCATGAAGGATGTGGGAAATTTTAAAACAAACTTGAGAAAGAAGATTTTTAATATGATTAAGAAGATAAAATAATTTAGCATTCCCATTTCTATTGGAATTAAGCATGTCAAGAAGCAAGAGAGCATCAACTTCAATCCAGATGTTGAGGAAGAAATTTTACTAGTTTTATTAATACTTATAAGCTCAGTAAAAATAATAGAATAGACTTTCAGAGGATTGGCAAAAGCACAAATGACATTACATTTAGAATCCCTAAGGATACCACTACAACCATATTTATTGGAAGTAACAGAACCATCAATATTCACTTTAATCAAATTATCTTTATGTTTGATTGAATGGATAATCCTAGCACTTTTATAAGAGTCAAACTCAGGTAGAATGATACCCAATTTTTAGCCACAATTTTTTAACCTCTAAAATGAATATTACTAATAGGATTGGCATTAAAAAGAGCAAGAATTTTTTTCTTTAGTTCTAGCCAATATCCTTTTATGGTTCATAGGAATAACATGATATTTAGCATCATTTCTATCCATCCAGATGAACCATATAAGGGTAATAGCAATTAAAACTTTGATATAACCTTTCTCTATATTTTTGAAATAGACTTCAAGAAGTTGATATAAAGAAAGACAACCCTAAAAATAGTTGGTATTAAATAAATCATCATACCAAAACAAAAATTTAGAAGCAATAGCACCATTGATAAAACATGATTTACATTTTCAATATGAAAGCAACAATAACACTTTGAAGGTAAGTAAAACCCTTTAGTCTAGAGCAAAGGGTCCACAAGAATAAAGTTATTCAAAATGCTCCAAGCTAAAACCGATTAGGAAATGGGAATGATATTCTTCAAATGTTGAATAAAAACATTAGAGGGGTTCTATTTATCTCTAATAAAATTCCAAACCACTTTAAGAACTAAGTCACCATTATAAAAAAGCTTAAAAAGAATTGGGCAGGTTTGTTAGAAGAATATGGGATATTTCTAAAGTTATCAAACAGAAAAATTGGGATATAATTCTCAAGTTTGCTTTCATTTCAATTGTTAATAAGCCAAAAAGAATTAACTTTGATTGCAACAGTAGAGTGGGTAGATAAAAGGGTGTCAATAGAGCCGTTGCCAATCCAATTGTATTTCCAAAAGAAGGAAGAACTCGACTGAATACCACAAGATATAGGTGATTCGGCAACCCATTTAATGGAGCAAAGCATTTTCCAAATCAGAGAGTCACCAGCTTTAAAAGCACAGTTAATGTTTACCTTTGCAATATTTTTCCATCATAAAATTAGCCCAAAGGCTATCATTCTTTCTAAAATTCCACCAGTGCTTATGAGAGAAGGAAGTGATACCTAAATAGGCTTGCAACCAAGAGCACCTTCTCCCAAAGGACCACAACATTTATGCCAAGATGTCCAATGCATTCTTTTGGAAGAATTATTGGAGCTCCAAAAGAATTTGTTAAGCAAACAATCAATTCTGATATGAGTAGCATTAGTGGTGATAATACATTGAATCAAATAAAGAGGCATTTAGTTGAGAGTGCTTTTAAGAATAGTGAGCCTACCACCGAAGGAAAGTAAATGGAATTCCCAAACAAAAATTTTATTTGAAATTTTTTGAATTAATTTGTCAAAGAGATGGGAACATTTTGGGCCTTTAAAGAGCAGAGCACCCAAGTACTTAAGAGGTAAGTGTTGATGTTTAAAATTAGTGATATGCAGGATTTGATTGATTTTATTATTGGAGATAATGGAGGAAGTGATAAAATAGCTTTTGTTATCATTGATAGGAAGGCCACTTTCTCTACCAAATTTATTTAAATAAGACTTGAGATGCTTGATGTGATGAATAGAAGCATTGCAAAAAATAATGAAATCATCTGAAAAACTTAAATGGGAAATAGGAAGACCACCAAGAGTTTTGTAGTACATACTAGGATTGTTTAAGAATAAATCATTGATGCTCCTAGATAAGTACTCAACAATAATAATGAATAAAGCAAGACATAAAGGATCCCCTTGTCGTAAGCCATGGGAAGAGGGAAAGAAACCCAAGGCTTCCCCATTAAGCAAAATCAAAAAGTAGGCATTATTAATGCAATTTTAATAAGAAAAATAAATTTATCAAAAAACCCAAATAAATTTAGAATATGGAAAAAGAAATCCCAAGAGATGTTATCAAAGGCTTTAGTAATATCTAATTTGAAAAAAATGTTGCCACCTCTAGTCTTGGCATCAAGATCATGAATTAATTCTTGGGGAAGTAAAATATTGTCAGAAATGGATCTACCTCTAACAAAACTTGTTTGGTTGAGAGAGATAAATCTATTAAGTAAAGGACTAAGTCTGTTGGTAAGAATTTTGGAAATTAGCTTATTGAAGAAGGTACAAATACTAATAGGTCTAAAATCACTCCAATAGTCCAGATTATCTTTCTTAGGTATGAGAATAATAGAAGTACTAGAAAAATATCTAGGAAAAGGATTACCATTAATAAAATCAATCACAACCTCAATCAAATCATTTTTAATGATAAACTAACATTTTTGGAAAAATTGAGTAGTGAAACCCTCCAGCCCAGCAACAGAATCTATGTTCATGCTATTCAGAACTTTGAAAATTTCATCTTCATTAGGCACAATGGTAAGCAAATCATTATCATCATTTGTAATAATAGAAGGGATCAAGTGCGATTAAGAAATATCTTCATAAGAGCAATTCTTATTAAGCATATTTCTAAAGTAATTAATAATCGATTCTTTAATATCATTATTCTCCATAATCCAATCTCCATTATCATTTTTAATTTTTTGAATATTATTTAAAGCTCATTTTTTATTAACCAAAGCATGGAAATGCTTAGTACTCTTCTCACCATCCATTATATGTTTACTAGTAGCTTTTTGGCGCCTCTCTTCCATATTTTGAAGTTAACAAGCTTATCTTTCACCTCAATCAAGTCTATAATCTTAGAAGGATTAGACATAACAGAGACTTCAAGATCACAAACCAATTATTCCATATCTTTAATATTATCAAAAAGGTTTTAAAATAATGCTTGTTCCACCAGCCCAAATTTTGTTTAAGTCTTTTAAGTTTAAACCAAAGTCTATTCATCCCCATAATCGAATTATCGGATGTAAAGGAGCTTTCCAATTATTAGCCACAAATTAAAAAAATCAATATGCTAAATCCACATATTTTGAAATCTAAAAGGAGAGGGGATTTTTAGTCTATTAGAATTATCTTTAATAGAAACCAGAAGAGGAGCATGATCTGACAAAGTTTTGCTTAGATGGTCAATAGAAGTAATATGCCATTGAGTGATCCAATGAGTATTAGAAAGAATCTTCCCCAACCTTTGCCAAAGTCTAGAGTTTTCCCAAGTATAATTTGAGCCTTTAAAGCCAATATCAATCAAATTACAATCAAGATCATATTGGAGAAATCTTCCATGGAATGAATATTAGGAGAGCAACCACCACTTCATTCAAAAGAGAATAAAATGGTGTTGAAATCACCACCAATAAACCAAGGTTTGTTGACAGAGGTAGCAAAATTCCTTTAATTATCCTAAAGAATATTTCTATGAGATCTATAGTTAGATGCATAAACAAAAGAGTCCAAAACACAATAGTCACCATAAGAGATTTGAGCATTGACAACTTGATGAAAGTCATCAAGAATAGAGACCTCAACAAAATTATTCCAAAATAACAAATCTTATTACTAACATTGAGAAAATTATTGAAATCGATCATTCTAGCAACATGGTTAATTTTAGCATGAATGGGAGGCTAATAATAAGAAGAGAAATATTATGAATGCGATAAAGATTTCTAATATGATTATGAATAGAGAGGGTCGATCCTCTAACATTCCAAACAAGAAAATTAAAAATAAGGAAAATAAAAGGAGGGGTGGGTGGGTTAAAGGTTAATTAAGAGAGTGAGAGGCCACATCTAGTGTTTTGGACAATTTGGGAGGGAAATTTATAACTTTTTTTAGCATGATAAGTTTGGAAGCCATTTTCTTTTCCCCTAGAGTCATCATCCGAGTAAGATTTAGTAACATTGGTCATAGACTTAGGAGAAATCTCCAAGTGTTTGGAGGGGAGTTCACCTTCTTCTAAATCCATTTTTAGTTGAGAAGTAGGATTAACATGAATATCAAGATTAGACATGAGAGATGGTGACAATTTAGAACCATTTAAAGCACAAGTAGTAAAATATGGATCAAAAATGTTTTAAGCATGCTCAACATCATTTAAATCCTCATGAAAAGCTTCATTTTCATTGATCAAAGCTGGCATGGATGCAGGAAAAGAATCATAGGAAATAGAATCATCTTCTAATAACTTAGAGAATTTATTATTCTATGCATTAAAATATTCAAATTCAAAGAAGGAATAAGTGGTAAATCATCCTTCCCCTTTTGAATATCGGTCGAATCCCTACCAACATTAGAAGTTAAAACATGTTCAACAGGATTAACCCTGATGTCCAAGGAATCAACCTCAATAATAGCTTTCATACCATCTTTAAGATCCGAGGCCAATTTTTGAACATAAGTAGGAATCGACTTATGGGTAGAGACAACATTTTCCTTAGGAGGAATTCATTTTTTAAGTGGGGATGGAGAATAAAACATTTTGAATTATCATGACTATGTATTTTATAGTGGGAACAAAAAACTGGAAGGTTCTCCAATTCAACCATTTGTGAATACCCATATTTTTAAGAGCCAATCCAAACTTCCTTAGGGTATTTTTTTCTAATTATTTCTAATTCCACGAGGATTCGAGCCACAGAAGGGTGAGATCACCCAGAGGTTGTTTGGTCGAGTTGTAAAGGCCAACCAAATAAACCCCCAATAGAAAAAAGCACATGATGGGTAAGAAAATGAATGCACATATTAGGAAGAGATAACCACGTGGACAATAGAGATTCCTCCTTAATGTCAAAAGGGTGACCACTTCAACAAATGCATTTGACAATTAAAGATGAAATAAGAATGGTGTAAAAACACATGAATAATTCATATCATTAGAAAGTTGAATCAGGATATGCCGAGGGTCAAAAAGACCAATCAAGATGGCACCCATAAGCTTGATATTATGAAAGAAAGAGAGTATCTTATCCAAATTCGGATGATGCAAAGCAAATTTATTGACAAGAGAAATTTCAAAGGGTTTTGCCAACTTTTAAACATCCACATCAGAGCACATTATAACCAGAAAACCTCTAAAAGACATCAAAATGAGATTAACCGAATCAACAGAGGGAGAAATCTTACCAGAGAGTGCTTCTTTAAAAGATTTAGTAGAAGATGCAGCATTAAGGCCGCCAATCACCAAAATGTCAGATGCCCTAGCTGAAAGATCCATATTTTGAGGTGGAATCCAAGGAATAGAACTCACCGCAACCATGGTCAATGACAAAACATCACATAAATGACCATATGTCATTCAAGATTTTGAAATCGATCAAATCAAAGCCAAAGCCATAGAAATCCCCAGTCAGGGTCGCACCACTAAGAGGGATTCAAAAATTGCTAGAGAATGAAACATCGCTCGGGGGAGGAGGGTTTTGGGTTTAGGGTTGTAGGTTTAGGGTTTTGGGTTTAAGGTTTTTTTGTTTGTTTTTTATTTTTAGTTTTTTCAATTTTTTTAAATTAAGTAAACTAGTAGGTTTAGGTTTATTTAGTTTATTTTATTTATTTTATTTTATTTAAGTTTATTTTTATTTTTATTTAGTTTAGTTTATTTATTTTAGATTTATTTATTTTATTTATTATTTAGGTTAAGGTTTAGGTTTATGTTTATTTTTTAGTTTAGTTTTATTTCGATTTTATTTTTTAGGTTTAGGTTTTGTTTTTAATTTTTAGGTTTAGGTTTAGGTTTTTATTTTATTTTTTTAGGTTTTCATTTTAGGTTTATTTTTAGGTATTCTTTTCTTGTTTAGGTTTAGGTTTATTTTTAGTTTATTTTATTCTATTTAGTTTAGGTTTAGGTTTAGGTTTAGTTTATTTTAAGTTTAGGTTTAGGTTTAATTTATTTTAGTTTAGTTTATCTGTTTAGGTTTAGGTTTATTTATTTTTATTTTAGGTTTAGGTTTTTTTCTTAGTTTAGGGTTTAGGTTTTAATTTTTATTTATTTTTAGGTTTAATTTTTAGGTTTATGTTTTCATTTAGATTTTATTTTATTTTATTTTAGGTTTATTTTTTTTTTAGGTTTAGTTTTTATTTTATTTAGGTTTTATATTTTTTGAGTTTAGTTTAGGTTTTATTTATTTTATTTTAGTATAGTCATTATTATTTTTTTTGGTTCAGGTTTTGGTTTTAGTTTATGTTTTTATTTTATTTTATTTTTTTCATTTTATTTTTGTTTAGGTTTTTTTATTTATTTTATTTTTCAATTTTATTTAGCTTAGGTTTTAGTTTTTAGCTTTTAGGGTTTATGGTTTAGGGTTTAGGTTTTAGGTTTTCATTTTAGGTTTATTTTTGTTTTATTTTTAGTTTAGGTTTAGGTTTATTTTATTTTATTTTATATTTAGTTTAGGGTTTAGGTTTAGTTTATTTTAGGTTTTATTTATTTTAGTTTAGGTTTAGGTTTATTTTATTTTGCTTATTTTATTTTTATTTTAGGTTTAGTTTTTATTTTTAGTTAAGAGTTTGGGTTTTATTTTTTATTTATTTTTAGGTTTTATTTTGAGGTTTATTTTTAGGTTCATGTTTTTATTTAATTTTATTTAATTTTTATTTTTATTTTACACTTAGTCTTTATTTTATTTAGGTTTTTATTCTTAGGTTTATTTATTTTTTAGTTATTTTAAGTTTTTATTTACTTTTTATTTAGTTTATTTTTATTTTTAGGTTTAAGTTTAGTTTTAGTATAGGTTTTTATTTTATTTTATTATATTATTTTTTTTAGGTGTAGGTTTTACATTTTATTTTAGGTTTATTTACTTTGTTTTACTTTAGGTTTGTTTAGTCAGTTTTAGGTTTTTAGGGTCAGTTTAGGTTAGGGTAGGGCCCAGGGTTTGTGATTTTAGGGCCCAGTTTAGGGTTTGGGTTTAGGTTTTAGGGTGTGGTCAGGTCAGGTTAGTTCAGGGTTTAGGTTATAGCTCAGTAGGGGGCTCAGGGTGGTTAGGCACAGGGTTTTGGGTGGCCTAGGGTTAGGGTTTGTGTAGGCCTAGGGTTAGGCTTGTTTAGCTTTGGTTTAGCTTTAGGTTCATGGAGAATTTAGTTTAGGTTTATATGGATTGGTTTTCTTTAAATAGTAAGGCAGTTTAGGTTTTTTATTTATTTTATCCATTTAGTTTATTTTATTTTATTTTATTTAGGTTTATTTTATTTTTTATTTAGTTTATTTTACTTATTTTAGGTTTATTTATTTTAGTTTATGTTTTTTTATTTTATTTTTATTTTAGTTTAGGTTTATGTTTATTTAGTATTTTATTTTTTATTTTATTTGTTAGGTTTAGGTTTTATTTTTATTTTAGGTTTAGGTTTAAGTTTTTATTTTATTTTTCATGGTATAAGTTTTAGTTTTCATTTTTGGTTTATTTTTAGGTTCCAATTTTTAGTCTAAGTTTAGGTTTATTTTTAGTTTATTTTATTTTATTTAGTTTAGGGTTTAGGTTTAGTTTATTTTAGTATTAGGTATAGGTTTTATTTGTTTTAGTTTTGTTTATTTTATTTTAGCTTTAGGTTTATTTTATTTTATTTATTTTTAGTTTAGATTTTGTTTTTTAAGTTTAAGGTTTAGGTTTTATTTTTTTTTTTTATGTTTTATTTTTTAGGTTTATAATTTAGGTTTAGGTTTTTATTTAGTTTTATTTTTTTATTTTTATTTTTCATTTAGTTTTCATTTTATTTTTATTTAAGTTTATTTATTTATTTTATTTTTAGGTTTAGGTTTTTAGCTTTTAGGGTTTAGTGTGTTTATTTTAGGTTTATTTTAGGTTTTATTTTAGTTTAGGTTAAGGTGTATTTTAGTTTATTTTATTATTTAGTTTAGTTTAGGTTTTAGATTTTATTTATTTTAGTTTAGTTTTAGTTTATTTTATTTTTTATTTTAGTTTAGTTTATTTTTTAGTTTTGGGTTTTTATTTTATTTATTTTAGGTTTTTTTAGGTTTAGGTTTTTTATTTAGTTTTATATTATTTTATTTTAGGTTATTTTATTTTATTTTACATTATTTTTATTTTTATTTTTTATTTTAATTTATTTTATTTTAGTTTTTAGGTTTCTTTTATTTTATTTTAGTTATTTTTTATTATTTTATCTTATTTGTTTTTAGGTTTAGTTTGTTTAGTAGTTTTACTTTATTTATTTTTATTTTATTTAAGTAGGTTTTTATTTATTTTATTTATATTTTATTTACTTTTAGGTTTTAGCTTTTGGTTTTAGGTAGGGTTTATGTTTAGGTCAGGGTTAGGTAAGTTTAGAGTTTCAGGCTTTAGGTTTAGGTTTAGTGGTTTAGGTCATTAGTTTCATAGTTTAGTAGGCCTAGGGTAGATTGTGTTTTCAGTTAGTTTCTTAGTCTGGGTTAGTTTTAGGGCTCAGTTTAGTGGTGGGGTTAGTTTGGGTTTAGATGGTTAGTTGGGGTGGCTCAGTGGTTAGGTTTAGTTTTGGGAGGTCAGTGGTAGGGTTTAGCAGGTTTGGGAGGTACAGTGGTCAGGATCAGTTTGGCCTTTGTGGGCTCAGGTATGGTAGGGTCATGTAGGTTTAGGGCCCAGGCCTAGTTCATGGCTCAGTTGGGTTTAGGTAGTAGGGTTTAGGTAGGATTTAGGTTTAGGTAGGATTTGGTTTAGGGTTTTAAAATTAGATAAATTAGTAGTTTAGGTTTTTAGTTTATTTTTTATTTTATTTTTATTTTATTTAATTTTTTTTTTTTTTATTATTTATTTAGATTTATTTATTTTATTTATTTATTTTTTTTTATTTTATTTTATTTTAGGTTTAGGTTTAGTAGATTTTATTTTTTATTTTTTAGGTTATTTTTTATTTTATTTTATTTAGTTTAGGATTTAGTTTAGTTTTATTTAGTTTAGGTTTAGGTTTTTTATTTATTTTAGTTTAGTTTAATTTAGTTTAGAAGTTTATTTTCTTTGTTTATTTTAGATTTAGGTTTTCTTTTAGTTTTTTTGGTTTTATTTTATTTATTTTAGGTTTATATTTTAGGTTTAGTTTTATTTAGTTTTATTTTATTTATTTTATTTTTATTTTTATTTAGTTTATTTTATTTTATTTTTATTTAGTTTTATTTTTTATTTTAGTTAAGTTTATTTTATTTTATTTTATTTTAGGTTTATTTAGGTTTGGTTTATTTAGATTTTTATTTTATTTTATTTTTATTTAGGTTTAGGTTTTTTCATTTATTTTATTTTTTTAGGTTTTATTTCATTTAGGTTTTTTTTAGGTTTAGTTAGGGTTTAGGTTTTTGGGTTTAGGATTTAGGTTTTGGGTTTAGGGTTTAGGGTTTAGCTGTGGTTTAGGGTTCAGGTTTAGGTGGTTTAAGGTTTGTGGATTGTAGGTTTTAGGGTTTAGGGTTTATGGTTTAAAGTTTAGGTTTTGGGTTTTAGGGTTTTTAGGTTTTGGTTTAGATTAGATTTTTTATTTTTTATTTTTTATTTTTAGGGTTTAGAGTTTAAGGTTTAGGATTTTGGGTTTAGGGTTTAGGTTTAGGGTTCAAGTTTTAGTTTAGGGTTTAGAGTTTTTTTTTAACAGAGAAAAATTCAGATTCAACATTTCTTCTTTTCATTTTCATCAACCATGTAACACAACAAGTTTTCTATGACACAAGTGATGACATAAATAAAAAATGAGCACGCATAGACCAAATCAAAAACCCTAGATAACTTGAAATGTATCTACCATAAAGACACAGTTCAATAAGCAATGATCAGGACCATTCTTGTTTCTAGTTCACATCAGAACCAGCATGGCCTCTCGAGTAGTGGGATCCACCATCATATCCTTGATCTCTCCTTCCACCGCCACCACTGTTGTAACCTCAGTCGCTCTTCCCTCCTCCATAACTACCACTACTCCGACCACCACCTCCATATCCACCAGCACCTCCAAATCCCCCACCACCATAGTAGTAACCGCCACCTCCACCTTCACCTCCACCGCTAGATCTAGACTGGGCCTTGTTGAGGTTCTATCCATTCTTAGGGTTTAGGTTTATTTTTAAATTTATTTAGTTACTTTAGGTTTAGGTTTAGGTTTAGGTTTAGGGTTTGTGGGTTAGTGGGTTTGTGGTCAGGGTTTGGGTTTAGGGTTTAGGGTTTATAGTTTTGGTTTTATGTTTTTTTGGGTTTTTAGGGTTTGTGTTTATTTTAGAGTTTAAGGTTTAGGGTTTAGTGTGGGTTTATGGCTTAGGGTTTAGGGTTTAGGTTTTGGGTTTGTGGTTTAAGATTGGGTTTATTTTTAGGGTTTAAGGTTGGTAGTGGGTAGGGTTTAGGCCTAGGTTTGTGGAGGGTTAGGTTTTATTTTTATTTTATTATTTTTATTAATTCTTTTCTTTTTTAAAATTGTCAACCAATAGGTTTAGGTTTATTTAGTTAATTTTATATTTGTTTTTGTATTTTTTTTAATTTAGGTTTATTTTTCATTTTATTTAGTGTAGTTTAATTATTTTAGGCTTATTTATTTTAGTTTTAGTTTTTTTATTTTAGTTTATTTTTAGGTTTAGGTTTAGGTTTAGGTTTATTTTTTAGTTTTGTTTTATTTTTTATTTTATTTTTTTAGGTTTAGGTTTTATTTTTTTTTATTTTAGATTTAGGTTTAGGTTTTATTTTATTTTTAATTTTAGGTTTAGTTTTTATTTTAGGTTTATTTTTAGGTTTTAAGTTTAGTTTAGGTTTAGTTTACTTATTTATTTTATTTATTTTATTTAGTTTAGGTTTAGTTTATTTTTTAGTTTAGGTTTTATTTTATTTAGTTTAGTAGGTTTATTTTATTTTATTTTAGGTTTTTTTTTTTAGTGGTTTAGTTTGATTTTATTTATTTTTTTAGTTTAGATTTTTTTATTTAGTTTTTATTTTATTTTATTTTAGTTTATTTTATTTAGTTTTAGTTTAGTTTAGGATTTTATTTATTATATTTTTTAATTTAATATTTTATTTTATTTTCTTTTAGGTTTAAGTTTAGGTTTTAGATGTTTAGTTTATTTTAATTTTAATTATTTTTAGTGATTTTTATTTAATTTATTTTAGGTTTTATTTAGAGGGGTTTGGGGTTTTATTTAGGGTTTATGGTTTAGTTTTAGGTTTAGGTTTAGTGGGGGTTTTATTTTGGTTTTAGGTTTAGTGGTTTAGGTTTTAGTTTTAGTTTAGGGTTTAGGGTTTCTAGTTTTTCTTTTATAATAGAGAACATTTTTAGATTCAACATTTCTTCTTTTTGATTTCATCAACCAAGTAGCACACCAAGTAAACCAAAAATAACTAAAAAATAAGCACGGAGAGCAAATAAAAAACCTTAGATAACTAGAATCATCTGTAGTGTAAAGACACACAACTCCATAAGCATTAGATCAGATCAGCCATTCTTTAGTTTCTCCAGTTTCCATCAAAACCACCCCAGCCTCTCGAGTAGTGGGATCCACCATCATATCTCATCCCTCTCCACCACCACCACACCAGAACCTCATCCTTCCAACCTCCATAACCACCATTGCGACCACATCCATATCCACCAACACCTCAAGATCCCCTACCACCACTACAATATCCACTGCCTCCACCTTCACATCCACTGTCAGATCTAGACTGAGCCTAGTTGATGGTGATATTCTTGTAGTCAAGCTTCTGCCCATTCTTAGGGTTTAGGTTTGGTTTAGGTATATTTTTAGTTTATTTAGTTACTTTAGGTTTAGGTTAAGGGTTTGGGGTTTAGGTTGGGTTTAGGGTTTAGGTTTATGATTTTAGGGTTTATGCTTTTAGTGTTTAGGGTCTAGGGTTAGGGTTTAGGGTTTAGGGTTTAGGATTTTTTAGGGTTTAGGACTTAAGGTTTAGGGTATAGGATATAGGGTTAATGGTTTTTTTAATTAAGTAAACCAAAAATTTTAGGTTTATTTAGTTTATTTAGTTTACTTTTTATTTATTTTAGTTTATTTTACTTTTTTTATTTTATTTTATTTAGTTTATTTATTTTAGTTTAGGTTTTTTATTTTAATTTATTTTTTAGGTTTAGGTTTATTTTTTAGTTGAGTTTTATTATTATTTTATTTTTAAGTTTAGGTTTTTATTTTTTATTTTTTAGTTTAGTTTTTTTATTTTATTTTGAGGTTTAGGTTTTAGGTTTTCATTTTATGTTTATTTTTATGTTTTATTTTTAGTTTATTTAAGTTTATTTTTAGTTTATTTTATTTTATTTAGTTTAGTTTAGTTTAGGTTTATTTTTGGATTAGTTAAGTTTAATTTATTTTAGTTTATTTTATTTTAGTTTAGGTTTAGGTTTATTTTATTTTTTTATTTTATTTAGGTTTTTTTTTTTAGGGTTTAGTTTTTATTTTTTATTTATTTTAGGTTTTTTTGTTAACTTTTAGGTTTAGATTTTATTTAATTTTATTTATTTTTATTTTACATTTAGTTTTTATTTTATTTAGGTTTTTTATTCTTAGGTTTATTTTATTATTTTAGTTTAGTTTAGGTTTTTATTTATTTTATTTTAGTTTATTTTTATTAGTTTATTTTATTTTTTTTAGGTTTAGGTTTAGGTTTTAGTTTAAGTTTTTATTTTATTTTATTATTTTTTTATATTTAGGTTTATGTTTTATTTATTTATTTTATTTTTAGTTTTTATTTAGTTTAGATTTAGGTTTTTAGGTTTAGGGGTTTGGGGTTTAGTTTTTTTAGGCTTTAGGGTTTACAATTTTTAGGGTTTAGGGTTTAGTGTTTCGGGTCAGTTTAGGATTTAGGATTAGGGTTTAGGGTTTAGTTGACCAATTGAAGATGATTGTAGGCTTTGATTTCAATTATTTTGCATTTGGTTTTATTTAGGCTAACTTGAACCTTTAGGTCAATTTGGGCTAAGTAGGTCAATTGGGTTCAATTGGGTCCAATCATGGCTTTTGTCAAGTTCAATCAATTTGGAATGAACATTAGCCATTGCTATCGATTTGGTTTATATTTTGATTTGACCCAATTTAGTCTTTAGGTCAATTTAGGTCAACTTGGGTCAAGAGGGCCAATTGGGTTTGGTTTGACTCAATTGAAGGTCAAGTCATATTCAAATATATGATTTTGATTTGGTATGAATCATTGGTGTGGATTTGGCTTAGGGTTGGGTTAAGGGTTAACTTGGTCAAATGACCAAGTTGACTTGGTTTGACCTAATTTGTGCAATTGATCAACCTAGGTGATCAATAATCATGATGGGAGGTTTTGATGGCTTGGTTCAATCCAATTTGGGTAGGATTATAACTTTAGGTCAAATTGGCCACTTTGGGTCAAGTGAACCAATTGGGTTTAGTTAGCTTGATTTTGGGTTGAGTTTGATTTAGTTGAGATTATATATGGATTTGGGATTGATATAAATTCAATTGCATATTTGGGTTCAAATGGGTTTTGCTTCATTTGAATATTTCAAGTCAAAAGGGTTAAATTGGGTTTGACTTGGGTTGATTTTGGTTTGGATTGATGATTGTAGATTTCATTTATATTTGTGAATATGATTGAAGGTATGATTGATTCAGAAAATCAATTGAATTTGGGTTTTGGAATGAAGAATTTGGCTAAGTCCATGGAGTTGAGTCATGTGGCTTAAGTTTTGATTTTGATTTGATTTGATTTAGTTTTGATGATTTAAATATATATTTGATTTAAATTTGAAGATTATCAAAATATATATGATTTATTTGTGAGAAAATCAATTAATTTTGATTGATTTGATTAAGATTTGGCTAAGTCCATGGGATATGTCATATGGTTTAGGAAGGGTTTTGATTTAATTTGATTTAGTTTGATTTAGTTTTGATTATCAATGTAGATTTGATTTATATTTAGAATATGATTGAAAATATAAATTGATTATGAGAAAATCAATTAATGGATTGATTTGGATAAGATTTGGCTAAGTCCATGGGAATGGCTTAAAGGGTTTCAAGTTTGATTTGATCATGGGCTCAATCATTTGGTTTTCCATTTTGGGTTTAGATTTGATTTTCAATTTGATTTTTGATGTTCCATCTTCTACATCAATGTATGAAGTTTGTGAGTGGTGGGATCATTTACTATGTTAAAGGAGATCTCAAGTCATTTATAGTTAATGAGGTCGGCATATATGAGGATGCGGCTTACTACCTCCTTCAAAATTAACAAGTCCATTCTGGTGAACTTGGCCAATGTTTAAAAATAAAAGAAAAAGATAAAAAGAAAGAGAAAAAGAAAAAGAAAAAGAAAGAGAAAATGATAAATAAAATAAAAGGGAATAGAAATAGACTTGTATGAGGAAGTGGAGCCTGACATTTGATTCCACCCACAGTTCGTTACCCCATTGAACATATAGAATGATGACGACTTCCACGAGCGAGAGGAAGAGGCCGATTGAGCGAGGAGGTGAAAAACTTTCTTATTGGCCACCTAATAGAAGATATGTCCACTACTTAGGAGTACACCTGCTATCCATATAGACTTAGAATCTAGTTCATAGGATTAGTCTTATATGGTTAGCACGATCAACTCTTCTCAGTAGTAGATTTTCTTGGAGGTGACACTTGAGCTAGATAGCTGAAGACTAGGATCAAAGGAAAGCATAAGTGTATCTAAGTCTATATGTGGCTGTTAGGTATCGGTTGGGAACCTTAGCTCTAACCCCACTTTCCTCTAAAAAAAGGCGAGGGTTTGGTAGTTAAGGTAACCTTAAGTCATCCTGTGTGAAGACTTCGAGGTTCTTTTAAGGAGCATCTTCTCAAATCAAGAAGTTGATATAAAACTTGAGGATGATTCATATAAAGGTTTAATAGTATTACCTTTTGATGGTACTTTCCTTGTGTTCATAATTTAGCAATGAAAGGGCTAATTCCACATACTTGGATAAAGCATAGGCCAGACTACTTTGAAAGAAAATGGAAGAACAAATGAAAAAGCTCTCAATCAAGATCGAGACTAGGATTCGGCACAGTGGGTCCAGTTGATGATGATGATTACTGCTTAGTCATCACCAATCATTTAGAATCTAGTAGGTTCTTTTCAAATCAAATACTCGTATGAAGAGCTATGCTTAAAAACTTCAAATGATCCAGATGATTTTAAAGTCAAAGATGCACGCCGAGTTTGAAGAAGAGATCAAGTCAAGCATCGACTCAATAAGACCAACTTAGAAACTAAAGATAATCCACGCCGACATACATCAATTCTTTGTTGAATGAAATTAAAACTAATGACTTAGTTAGGCTATTGAGTTGGTTTAAAGACTACTTTGCATGGAGTTATGAAGAGATGCCTGGATTGGCTCTTGATATAGTAGTCCATAAACTATCAATAGAGCCTACTACTAACCCTATCAAGCAAGCTCTTAGACATATGTGATTAGACATAGAACAACAGGTCAATTCTAAAGTCAAGAAACTAATTAATGCTGGCTTCATGCAGGAAGAAAAATACCCTACCTGGTTAGGTTGCATCATCCCAGTTAAGAAAAAGAATGGCCAAATTGACATATGCATCAATTTTAGGGATTTAAATAAGGCATGTCCAAATGATGAATTTCCACTACCAATTCTAGAGCTGATGGTGGACATTGCCTCATCTCATGCAGTCTTCTCTTTCATGGATGGCTCATTTAAATATAACCAATTAAAGATAGCCCCTGAAGATGAAAGAAATACTACTTTTAGAACCCCAATCAGAATCTATTGCTATAAGGTCATGCCTTTTAGCCTTAAAAATGTCGATGCAACATACCAGTGGGCTATGACTCAAATCTTTGATGAACTCATTCATCATTAAGTCAAGTGCTATGTCGATGATCTTGTGGTCAAAAGTAGAGAAAAGGAAGACCATCTCTTTGACTTGAGAGTAGTTTTGAACAGTTAAGATAATTTAACATCAAAATGAACCCCCTGAAGTGTGCATTTGGAGTAGCTTCAAAAAAATTTCTTGGGTTTATTGTCCGACAGATTGAAATCGATCAGAGAAGATCAAGGTGATATTAGAAATGCCACCCCCTAAAAGTTTAACTCAACTCAGATCATTTTAAGGGTGGTTGGCATATTTAAGAAGCTTTATATCCAACCTATCGGGAAGATCTTAGCCATTCTCAGTACTAGTCAAAAAGGATGCCAAGTTTAAGCAGGATGACAAGTGTGATTATGCCTTTGAAGACATCAAGCATTACTTGATGATGACTTCGGTTCTAGTGGCCCTTATCTTGGGCAAGCCTCTTAGACATTACACTGCTACATAAGATGACTCCCTTGGTGCATTGTTGGCCCAAGCCAATGATGAAGAGAAGAAAAATGCACTCTACTACCTCAACTGTCGTCTAATCTCTACTGAGGCTAATTATCCACCCATTGAGAAACATTACCTAGCTTTAATCTTTACAAAGCTACTACACTACATGCTTCCTCATAAGATGAACTTAATATATAGGATCAATCCACTATGGTATCTCATGATATGGTCAACGCTATCCGAACGGTTGGCACCATGGTCTATGATCCTCTCAATTTGACAATGCTTCGTACCTCGTGCTTGGCGAGAAGCTAGTGGATTTTTTTTAGCACAACCACTTCGGTGACTCTCTTAATGATGATCTCCCATGAATAAATCATGAACTTATGGGATACTAAGAGTCACCACTGGGTGATGTACTTTGCTGGTATGGCTTCCTCTCAAAGAGGAGAAGAACCATAATCTACTATTCCAGAAAAGGCGGGGGTAGAAATAGTTCTCTTAACTCCAGATTGTAATGTGATGAAATTCTCATATCATTTGTCTAATCCTTGCACCAACAACGAAGTTGAATATGAGACTCTGATTATCGATCTATAGTTAGTCGTTACTCTATGCATCCAAAATAATAACATCTCCGGGGATTCTCAACTAGTTATCAACCAAATCGTTGGGTCCTATAAGGTTATAAAGCCCAAGCTCCAATACTACCACAAGTACACCTTCAATTTGTTGGCCCAAATCTAAAGGTTACCATTTATAAGATTCCTTGAGGAGAGAACTCTGTAGTGTATGCTTTAGCCAAGCTTGCCAAGGAGTTGGCATGTTCGGAGGATGAGTCCATATCAATAAATGTCCAAAATAGACAAGTCTTATCCCTTATTGATATTGAACTCATCAAAAAGTAATCTGTTGAAGTGGAGGTTGCCATTCCCAAGAAGGAAGAGGAGTTAGATTGGAGGCAATCATTCATGGATTACCTAAATAAAGGCAAGCTAACTTAAAAGAAGTACCAAGACTATTAGATGAGGTTGAGAGCAGTTTCCTTTACTCTTGTGTCTTATACCAGCAGTCTTTTGATCATATGTGGTTACATTATTTAGACAAGCATGAAGCCCGCAAGATTATGACCGAGGTACACTTAAGATTATTTGGAGCTAACTAATCCAGTCTAAAGATGAAAGCCAAGATCAAGAGATTAGGATACTGCTGGCCATTGATGATCAAAGATTGCATGGATACAGATACCACAATGTAAAATACGGTGTGGTCTACTAAACCACCAAACATTCTACATCCTACATTGACATTATGGCCATTAGAGTGTTGGGGTACCTATAGTGGGTCGATTGATCCTCCTTCCTCTAATGGTCATGTTCATCTTAACTACTCACTTTTCCAAATGGGCGAAGGTGATTCCACTCAAAGAGGTCACAACTTAGCTTGCTCTCCAGTTTTTTAGGAATCATATCGTATATAGGTTTAGAGTGTCTCGATGAATTATATCTGATAATGGTACTACATTCAAGAGCATCGAGATCAATAACTTTTCCTAAAGACACATCATAGATTGGAGATATTCTACCATCAACTACCCGAGGGAAAATGTCTTAGCAGAAGTCATCAACAGAACTCTCATCCATATTAACAAAGACACTCGACAATAATAAGTGATAGTAGTATGAGAAGTTAGTTGAAGCCTTGTGCTACCCCACATATATTACTCCAACTTAGTCTACTTCTTTGTCTTTAGTGTATGGGTCCAAATTTGTTCTATCATTAGAAGTCCAACTCACATCATTAAGGATAGTTATGGGTAGCAAGACCACAACAGAGCTGAATGCCAAGTTTTAGTTAGAAGAGCTCGAAGATTTGGAGGAGCGACGCTTATGGGCATGCCAAAACCTTGAGTTGTACAAAGCTAAAATAATACAAGCTCACAATAAGTTGGCCCATCCTAGAGCTTTGTATGTAGGAGTGCTTATTTTAATTCTTAGGAGACCAATTATTATCCATCATAAGATGGGAGGCAAGTTTGAACCCACATGGGAAGGCCTACCAAGCGGGGATCTTATCTACTTATTAATCTAGGGAGAGCACCCAATGCTTTAATCAATGGGCTCTACTTAAAGAAATATTCTAAATCATGTTTGAAAATAATTATGATCAATGAAAATTTCATTTTGAATTCAATCTCTTCCATGTTGAAAGTATTCTTATTTGCAAATTCTCCATGATGTGTTTAAGGTAGGTTTAAGGAATCGAGAAGTCTATCCTTAATCAACACAAACACAACTACACACAAACATATAAAACAAACACATATCTTTTGTCTTGGGCTACTCTGAGTTGAGATAACACACCTAGTGGCACTCACTCAATAGCTGCTCTAGGTCGGGCTGACATGCTACCTTGCTAGTGTGTCACCCCAGTGGTCTTCTTGCTTTAGAGGATATAAGTTTGTTAGGTTTTCCTTCCTTATTTGGCCATTACACATTTACAAGCACCTTGTTAGTTTGGTAGGCCTCACTACATGGCCGGTAAGCTACCTCATGTTGGCTTTGTTTAAGAGGATGTGAGTTTGCTACACTTTCTTCTTGGATTAGCCTTCATGCACTGATTGGGTTGAGTATATTTGAGGTTTAGGATAAGTCCCCTAGTAGCTCCTTCCCTCCTGACTGCTTCAAGTTTGGGTCTAGTCCTTCTTCGGGGCTCCCCGCTTAGTAGTCAGTCTAGGACAGATAGCATATGTCCTGCTAATGGCAGACGATTCTGATGACTAGTTCTACTTAGAAAGTTGTAAGCCTACATGCTTTCTTTCCTCATTGATCATTGTACATCAAAAAGCACCTTAGGTTGGTTGGTTCTCACTATGCTGATGGATACACCTTAGGTTGGTTGGTTCTGCACCTTAGACACCTTTGGAATGTAAGTATGCTATACTTTCTTCTTGATTTGGTCACCGTACACCTATAAGTTTTCTTTTCGAGGGCTCAAGATAATGCCCCTAGCAGCACCTCCTTTATGGGCTCTATATTTGGATCACATGCTTTGTGGCCCCATTTGGGTACTATCTGAGTTACTATTGGATTGGACAATACCCTTTTCTTAGTAACCACCCCTGTGGTTAGAGAATCCATCTTATAGATGTGTAGATTCTCCCTTGGTCTAGTAAATTTTAGATAGGTTAAGACCAACATAGCCCCTTCTCAGTGTGGTCCCTCGCACACCAATAGGGTTCATGCAAAAGTATAAACAAAATATATATTCACTTGTGGATTAGAGGACACCCTAGCAGTACCTTTGTCCAAGCGGTATCCTATATTTAGGATAATGTCGAAAACTCCCTAGAAATCACGACTACTCTTGAGTTGATATATAAGTGGCATTCACATAGTCACCAAGTCGGGTTCAATTTATTCTTCTACCAACAGTCACCCTAGCGGTTGTTCCTACTTTAGAAGATGTAAGTTTGCTACACCTTCTTCTTAACGACCGTTGCACCAAAAGCTAACCCCTTAGGTTGGCTAGCTCTACCCCACGGCCAGTAGACTATCCCTTTGGATTTGTAAATCAAAGACAAGACAAGCCTTATATAGCCCCTTCTCAATGTATCCATCGCTAACATGGTCCATAAATTAAATCTATCAAAATTGACCAATCTCACATCCCCAATGGATATGCCCACAATTCAAAATTAAACCAAACAAACCATATCAAATCACATGAAATTAAGATAAAATTAATCTTGATTACTTTTGAGTTTACATAAGTCCCCAGTGACATTAACTCAATAGTCGCCTTAGGTTAGGTTCGATTTGTTGTGCATCCAATAGGTCACCCCAGCAATTGTTCCTCACTTTGGAAGATGTAAGTTTGCTATGCCTTCTTCCCATAGCCATTACACACTGAAATACAACCCCTTAGGTTGGCTTTACCCTGCGTAGTAGACTATCCTTTGGATTTGTAAACGAGGTAGGTGATATAGACCCTTCTTAGTTGGTCCATCACACCTTGGTATATACATTAACTCAAATTAAATTAAACCCAATCTATTTTCCTTGAGTTAAATCACACCCTAGTGGAGCCCTAAGTCATATATAAATTAGTCAAGTAAATAAATCAAATTCAAAACCAACCTCTCTAGTGGAACTAAATTAAACCAACTTCCCAATAGAGTCTAAATCAAATAAAGCCAACCAAACACTTATCCCCAGTAGTATCATCCCCAAACAAATCTATGAAATCAAACTCAAATCCCAATCCCCGGACAATGAATCTGCACTAGTTGAGGCTCATATACCCAATCCAAGCGGACTTGAGCCCATATCTGTATATATGCCTCTTCATCAATTAAAATAAAAAAAATTAAAGTTGATTCGATCTTAATCCCTAGAGGATTATAGATTCTTATCCCCAGTAGATCTTCTTTCCATAAATCATATAATAGAATTAAATTCAAATCTTATCCCCAATAGATTTTCTTCTTCTATTCCCTTGACATGGAAGTCTCATCAAATCTTATTTCTTCTCTTATGCACACCTTTAATACTTCAACCAAAACTAATGTATTCATTCAAATTACATAATCTTAACATTGTAATCAACATTTATGATTTGTTGTGATTAGCTCAAACTAACTATACAATATCATGCTAAACATATTATAGTGAATTAACACACTTTATTATATTATAATATATAATGTTATATTATAATACTATAATATAATATATTATCTAACATTACACCTCATTAAAATTACTTAAAAGGAACAAAAAATAATACTTTCTCAAAATATGAATAATCTTCATTTTGGATGTAAAATTATTATTTTTCTACTAGAAATGGTACAAAATAGAATAATTTTGGTGTTGCTTCTTGGTGTGTGCCATGAATTTGGCCAAATTATTCCATCTCAACCTTCAAATTAACATTTTTGTGAGTTTTGACCCAATGTATTATAACAAAAGTAAAACATACTAAAATGTACAATAACATTTAGTAACACCACCACATTCATATATATATATATATATATATATATATATATATATATATATATATATATATATATATATATATATATATTATTAACATTATATTTCAATATGCTTCCATATAATATATTATCTTACATTACACCTTAAATTGAATCACTTTAAGCAAAACATTTATCAAATTTGGTTGAAAAATGAATATTTATTTTAGATGCAAAATTCCATTCTTTTGATTAAATGACACCATAGCACACCCCCAATGATGTTCCCTAAAACACCTTAAATTTGGCCAAATCCCATCATCTCAACCTATAAATCAGTATTTTTATGAATTATACCAGTACAAACTCTACTACATCATACTATAACAAATTAAAATATGCTAAACAATAAGTAGTAATACACATTAGTTTGTTATAATGCATGATGCTACACTATGTTATGGCATCTATATTGTAATACACTATAACATATTATATTATATTATATTGCATATCACATCACAAGAGATTGCATAAGATAAAAAATCATAAAATTAGTCTAAAAAAATAAAAATTATATATTTTTGGTAATCATCACTTACATATTTTAAATTAAAAGAATATATATGATGCCATGCTCTACCTATTATGAATTTGGCCAAATTTCACCATTTTAAAGTCTAAATCAACTTTTTCATAAATATTGCTAGTGTAGGCTCAACTGCATGATAGTAAAATACTAAAAGAATTTAAAATGTGCTAAATAATATATTATGATATATGATGCTTTACTATGCTATAATATTTATATTGAACATAAAATCTTACTTTTTAGACTACAAGTGGCATAGCACACCTTGGTTTGTTGATGGTGATTTCAACACTATTTTATTCTCTTCGAATGAGTGGTGGCTCTTCCAATATTCATTCCATGGAAGATTTTTCAATATGATCCTTGATTTTAATTTGATTGATATTGCCTTTAAGGGTTCTAATTATACTTGGCATAACTCAAGACATCAGCAAAGGTTGGACCAGATTTTTTTAATACTCATTGGATTACTCAGTGGGCTATTACTTATGTTGATCATTTAAGCAGAATAGTGTCTAATCATACTCCTCTTCTTGTTTCTATTAAAGATAATTCTAATAGATTACATAAATCCTCTCATTTTAGATTTCAGGACATGTGGATTCAGCATATTGATTTTTTTTGATGTTGTGGCTAATAATTGGAAAGCCCCATTACATCTTGATAATTTGATTATGGGGATTAATAAACTTTGGTTTAAACTTAAAAGGCTTAAACAAAATTTGGGTTGGTGGAACAAGCATTATTTTAAAAACTTTTTTCTAATATTAAAGATATGGAAAAATTGGATTGTGATCTTGAAGTCTCTGTTATGTCTGATCCTTCTAAGATTAAGGACTTGATTGAGGTGAAAGACAAACTTGTTAACCTCCAAAATATGGAAGAGACTTACTTGCGCCAAAAAGATGCTAGTAAGCATATTGCGAATGGTGATAGGAATACTAGGTATTTCCATGCTTTAGTTAATAAAAAGAGAGCTTTAAATAATATTCAAAAAATTAAAGATGACAATGGTGTTTGGATTACGGAGAATAATGATATTAATAAATTAGTTATTAATTACTTTAGAAATATGCTTAATAATAGTTTCTCTTATGAAGCTATTTATAATTTGCATTTGATTATTTCTATTATTACTAATGTAATAATGATTTGCTTACCATCGTGCCTAATGATGATGAAGTTTTAAAAGTTTTTAATAGCATGAATATAGATTCTATTGAGATGCTTTCACTACTCAATTTTTTTCAAAATGTTGGTTTATCATTAAAAATGATTTGATTGAGGCTATGATTGATTTTTTAATGGTAATCCTTTTCTAGATATTTTCTAGTATTTACTTATTCTCATACCTAAGAAAGATAATCGATTTAGATTTTAGACCTATTAGTTATTGCCCTTCTTCAATAAGTTGATTTCTAAAATTCTAACCAACAAGCTTAGTCCTTTACTTAAAATTATCTCTCTCAACCAAACTAGTTTTGTTAGAGGTTAGATCTATTTATGATAATATTTTATTAGCCCAAGAATTAATTCATGAAATTGATGCGAATAGAGGTGGCAACATTCTTTTCAAATTAGATATTACTGAAGCCTTTGATAACATTTCTTGGGACTTTCTTTTCCATATTCTGAATTTATTTGGGCTTTCGATAAATTTATTTTTCTTATTAAAATTGTATTAATAATGCTTGGTTTTGATTTTGCTTAATGGGTAGCCTTGGGTTTCTTTCTCTCTTCCCATGGCTTAAGATAAGGGGATCCTTTATCTCTTTCTTTATTTATTATCACTGTTGAGAGCTTATCTAGGAGCATCAATAATTTATTCTTTAACAATCCTAGTATGTACTACAAAACTCTTGGTGGTCTTCACGTTTCCTATATAAGCTTTAAAGATGATTTTATTATTTTTTTCCAATGCTTCTATTCATCATATCAAGCATCTCAAGTATTTTCTAAATAAATTTGGTAGAAAGTGGCCTTTCTATCAATGATAACAAACTTTATCACTTCCTCTCATATCTCCAATAATAAAATCAATTAAATCGCATATCACTAATTTTAAGCATCAACACTTACCTCTAAAGTACTTGGGCACTCCTCTCTGTAAAAGGCCCAAAATGATCCCATCTCTTTGACGAGTTAATTTAAAAAATTTTAAAGAAAAGTTTTGTTTGGGAATTCCATTTACTTTCCTTTGGTGGCGGGATTACTATTTTTAAAAGCACTCTCAATTCAATGCCTCTTTATTTGATTCAAACTATAATCCCCACTAATTATACCCTCATCAATTGATGCATAATAATTTTTTTGGGGCTCCAATAACTCTACCAAAAGAATGCATTGGACATCTTGGCATAAATGTTGGTCCTTTGGTGAAAGGTGTTCTAGGTTGAAAACCTATTCATGAAGCTATCAACACTTTCTCTCATAAGGTTTGGTGGAATTTTAAAGAGAATGATAGCCTTTGGGCTAATTTTATGATGGAAAAATATTCCCAAGGTAAACACCCTCTTATCTATGCTTATAAAGGTGTGACTCTCCAGTTTGGAGAAGGCTTTGCTCCGTTAAATGGGTTTCCAAATCTTTAATATCTTGGGGTATTCATTCGGTACCTCTTTCATTTGGCAAGACAACTGGACTAGCAACTGTTCCATTGACACCCTTTTATCTACCCACTTTGCTGTTGTTATCAAAGTTAACTCTTTTTGGCTTAATAATAATTGGAATGAAAGTAAACCTGAGAATTATATCCCTATTTCTCTTTTTGACAATTTTAGAAATATTCCCATTTCATAACAAACCTAATCAAATTCTTTTAAGCTTTCTTATAATGGTGATTTTGTTCTTAAAGAGGTTTGGAATTTTATTAGAGATAAGAAAACCCCTCAAATGTCTTTATTAAACTTTGAAACAATATCATTCCCATTTCCTATTCAATTTTAGCATGGAGGATTTTGAAAAAAAATTTATTCTTATGGACTCTTTGCTCTAGACTAAAGGGTTTTATTTACCATTCAAATGCTATTGTTGCTTTCATATTGAAAATGTAAATCATGTTTTTGTCAATGGTGCTATTGCTTCTAAATTATGGCTTTGGTATGATGATTTATTTAATTCGAACTATTTTCATGGTTCTCTTTCTTTATATCAACTTCTTGAAGTTTGTTTCAAAAAAATTATGAAAGGTCATATCAAAGTTTTAATTACTATTACCCTTCTCTGATTCATCTAGATGGATAGAAATGATGCTAAATATCATGGCACTACTATGAACCATAAAAAGATCATTGCTAGAACTAAAGAAAAAAATTCATGCTCTGTTTAATGCCAATCTTATTAGTAACATTCATTTTAGAGGCTATAAATTTGTGGCTAAAAAATTAGGTATCATTCTGCCTGACTTGGACCCTTATAAAGTGCTAAGATTATCCATTGGATCAAACCTAAAGATAACTTGATTAAAGTGAATACTGATGGTTCTATAGCTTCCAATAAATATGGCTGTGGTGGTATCCTTAGGGATTCTAAAGGTATTGTCATTTGTGCTTTTGCAAATCCTCTCAAAGCCTATTCATTATTTTTTGCTAGCTTATGGTTGTTAATAAAATAATTGAAACTTATTTGAATAGAGTTTTCTCAACATCTTGAAGTTGATGCTCTTTTCTTTTGACATGCTTAATTCAAATAGAAATAGGAATGTTGAATTATTTTATCTTCTTAATCATATAAGAAATCTTCTTTCTCAAGTTTGTTTTAAAATTTCCCACATCCTTCATGAAGGTAATGCTCTTGCTGATTTCTTAGTAAATTTAGTCAACATATCTGAGTTCACTTTATTTGACAACCAAACGTTGCCTAAACTATTAAGAGGGTTGGTTAATCTAGATAATCTGGATTGCCTTATCTCGATTATAATTTTTGGCTTGGTTTCTTTTGTTGGTTTTTATGAGCCTTTGCTTTTGTTTGCCTTTTATTAAACCCTCTTTGGGTTGTGGTTATTTGCTTATTTTCACACTCTTTGGGTGGTTGTTAATTTTGACCTTTTATTTTTGGGTTGTCCTACTGTTTACTCCTTGCTGGTTATTATCATTACAGCCTGAGTTGATTTGGTTTTTTCGGCCTGGTGGCTACTATTCACCTTGATGGGTTTTTACCACATTTTTTCCTTGGCTATTTTTGATAACTTCCTATTGGGTTATGGCTTTATCTAATGTTGGGTTTTCCTCATGTATGGGTTTTGCCTCATTTCGGGGCTAGTTGCTCACTTACCTATTTTGGATCTGCTACTGTGGTGGTTGAATTGGTGGTTTTGTTGCATGGCTGGGTTGACTAGCAGTGTTGGCTGGTTAGGTTGGCTGGCTAGTTGGATGTTTTGTCTATTTTTTCCTTTTCTGTTGGTGACATATGGGGGTTGGTGGTTTAGCTCTCTTATTTTGGAATGGTGGAGGTTTTTATTTGGCTATTACTTTCTCGACTTGTTGGGCTTGGTGGTCAGTTTGTTGATTCTATTTGTTTCTTTTGGTTTTGGTTTTGTCCTCCTCCTATTTTAGCCTTCCTCTCTTGGCTCTGGCTTTGGTTTGGTAATTATTTTGGTTGAGGATTTTTGATGGATGTTATTTTCCTGTCTATCTTAGGTGATTTTGGCTTCATGATTGTTGTTGGAATTTACATTGACTTGGGTTTTTTGCTGTTGTGGTGGTTGGCTAGGAGGCTTGTTGGCTGGCTGGATTGGTTGGTTGTTTCTCTATTGTGTGGTGTTTTTTTTTGTTTATTTTTCTACTTTTCCTTGGCTAATGGGGATCTTTCCTTTGTTGGTTACTATTGATGGGTTGTTCTCTGAGGGTTGCCTTATGGATGTTTTACTTAGCTGCTTTGGTGGGAGGACTTTTAGTTGTCCTTGGAATCTTGGTTGGCTGCCTTTCTCTTTGTTATTTTTTTCTTCTTCTTATTGTTGGACCTTTTTTGTCTTGGAACCTTTTGATCCTTCGAATTGGATTTTAGTTTCGGTGGTTGGTATGTTTGGCTTCCTTTTGTGTGTGATGGTCTTGGTTGTTGGATTGTTAAGGTATGCTGGTGGTGGTTTTGGTGGTGTTACTACTTGGCTCCATTAGCTTGGCCAATGATCCTGCGATAACTTTTGGGTTGCTGGCTTTATGTGATTGGCTTGTTGTGGGTTTTAGTTGGTGGGTTGGCTGCTGAGTGGCTAGTGGTTGGTTTTTTTCTCTATTTGTTTAGTGCAGGGATGGATCACTATGGACTACTTTGGATGGTACTATTATTGGTATCTATGATGGCTTTGATGTTACTCACCTCCTCTCTTTGGTTGGAAGCTTTACATATGATTGTAACCCTTATGAAGTTTGGATACTCATAGGTATTGTTTCCCCTTGAGAAGATCTTAACTGAGCCCGAGCCTTTTCTTTCTCAGCTCTCTCCTTTTCCTCTCTTCATCCTTATCCTTTTAGCTATGACTTTTTCCTTGGTAGTGTTTCTTGCAGAATTCTTTCATTGTTTGGAACTTTATTTAAGGCTAGGACTTTGCTACTCTTATTATTATATTTGCTTATCTTACTTTGTCAAAGGAATCATGAACTGCTGCTGACTCAACCTTTTCTGTTTTCATGCTTTGTTTTGTTTTCTCTATGTCATTTTGCTCTCATGCTTTTTAGTCGATGTTTTTGCTCTTTCATTTTCTTTTCTTCTTCTAATCTACTTAGATGAGGGTTTAGCTCTTTAGGTTTCTTGTAGCTCTATAAGTGATAGAATTTTGAGCTTCACACCTTTTAAGAACATCATATCTTTTCCTTTTATGGTAATAAAATTTTAACTTTTTCCAAAAAGAAACCCTAAACCCTAGCCCTAACACTAAACCCTAAATGCTAAATCCTAAAACCCTAAACCCTAAACCCTAAAATAATCCTAAACCCTAAAAACCCTAAACCCTAAACCTAAACTAACCCTAAACCCAAACCTAAAAACTAACCCTAAAATAACCCACACTAGCCTTAAAAACCCAAAGCTAAAGCCTAAAACTAAACTAAACCTCCACAAATCCTTGCTAACCATAAACCCTATTCTAAACCCAACCTAAACCTAAACTAAACTAAACCCAGACCTAAACCTAAAATCTAACCTGATCCCAAACTAAACTAAACCCTAAACCTACCCTAACTGACCTACCACAAACTAAACTAAACCACAACTACTTTAAACCTTAAATCCTAAACCCTAAACTAACCTCTAACCCTGACCCACTAAAACCACAAAATGAGCCCTAAATACAAAACCTAACCAAACCCTAAACAGACACTAAACTCTAAAACCTAAACCTTAAAACCCTAAAGCTAAACTCTAAACCTAATCAATAAACACAAAAAATCTAAAAACATAAACATAAACTAAATAAAACTTAAAATTAAATAAATAGAAGAACTTAAATAAATAAAATAAAACCTATAAATCTAAACCTAAACCTAAAATAAAATAAAATAAATAAAACCTAAACTAAACTAAAAAATAAATTAACGTAAGAATAAATAACCTAAATTAAATAAATAAATGTAAAATAAAAATAAATTAAACCTAAAATAAATCTAAAATAAAATAAAATAAGAACTAAATAAAAAACCTAAACCTAAAAATAAATAAAATATAAAACATAATCCCTAAAACCTAATAAACCTAAACCTATGCCATAAGAATGGGTAGAACCTGGCAAGATCACATCAGCCTGATCAGATCTGATGGAGAAGCTGACGATAGAGCGGCTATGTGATGGTGGTGGGGATCTAGAGGTGCTGGTGAATATGGAGGTGGTCGTCGGAGCAATGGTGGTTATGAAAGCGAGAGGAGCGATGAAGGTTACAGCCATGGTGGTGGTAGAGGGAGAGATTGGGGATATGATGGTGGATCGCTACTGAGGGGGCGTTCGATGGGGCTGGAGAAATTGAAGCGGCGATCCAATTTGCTTATGGAATCGTGTCATTCTGATAGAGAGCGATTTTAGTTATCTAGGATTTTTTTTGCTCTAAATGTCATTTTATCTATGTTGTCGCCTAGAAAACTTGGTGTGTTACTTGGTTGATGGAATCAAAAGAATAAATGTTGAATCTAAATTTGTTCTCTATTAAAGAAAAATAATAAAACCTAAACCCTAAAAAAAAACCTAAACCTAAACCTAAAATAAACCCAAATCCTAAACCCAACCCAAAACCCAAAACCTAAACCCAAACCCAAAACCCAAAACCCCAAACAAAACCTAACCTAAACCCTAAACTAACCATAAACCCTAAAATAAAAACCAAAATAAACTAAAACTTAAAATAAAATAAAATAAGATATAAACTAAACCAAAACCAAAACAAATAAACCTAAAATAAAAAAAAAATAAAATAAAAAAAATAATAATAATAAATATAAATAATATATACTATCTATAATAATAATATATATAATAATAATATAATATAATATAATAATAATATAACTAAATAAAATAAATAAAACCTAATAAATAAAATAAAATAAAAAAAATAACCCTAAAACTAAAAATAAAATTTAAAATAAACATAAAAATAAAACCTAAAACCTAAACTTAAAATAAAATAAAAAAACTAAAGAAGAAATAAAACCTAACTTAAAAAAAATAAAATAAAACTAAATAAAAAACATAAAACTTAAATCTAAAAATAAAAATAAAAAAACTAAACAAAATTTAATAAACCTAAAATAAATAAAATAAACTAAATAAAATAAAAAATAAACCTAAATAAAAAAAAATAAAATAAATAAAAGTAAATAAATTAAATAAACCTAAACCTGATTTTCTTAATTTGAAAAAAAATCCTAAACCCTAAACCTAAATCTTAAACCCTAAACCTAAACCCTAAACCCTAAAACTAAACCACTAAAAACCCAACCCTAAAGCATAACTTCCCAAAATACACCTAAAAGCCAAAATAAAAACCTAACCCATGACCTAAACTCTAAACCACTAAAGCTAAAATCATAAACCCAAATGGTTGAGCCCATGACCCACCACCCTAAAAAACTAACCTGATCCTACCACCCTAAACCTTAAAACCCTAAAAACCAAAACTTAAACTTAAACTAAAATAGAACCTAAAAAAATAAATAATTATCAATAAATAAAATTAAAAGAATAAAAATAAATCCCAAAACTAAACTAAAAAAACTAAACCTAAGAATAAAAGACCTAAATAAAATAAAAATAAATATAAAATAAAATAAATAAACCTAAAATAACATAAAATAAATTAAATAAAACTGATAAACCTAAACCTAAATAAACCTAAAATATAAAAAAAATTAAATCTTAAATAAAAAAAAAAACTAAACCTAAAATAAAATAAAAACATGCAAAAAAACCTAAACCTAAACTAAAATAAAACCTAAACCTAAACTAAATAAAATAAAATAAACTAAAATAAACCTAAAACTAAAAAATAAACCTAAAATTAACTAAAACTAAAATAAAATAAAACTAAACAAATAAAATTAAACTTAAACCTAAAATAAAATAAAATAAAAGTCAACTAGATAAATAAAACTACTAACTGGCATAAAAATAAACTTAAAATAAATGAACCTAAGATAAATAATAAAATAAATAATAAAATAAAAAAATAAAAATAAACTAAATAAACTGGCTGGTGGTTTGTGATTTGAAAACTATAAACCCTAAATCCTAAATCCTAAACCCTCGTCCCTACCTAACTGATCTTCACCATAGCAACCTAAAGAAACCCTAAACCACTGACCCAATCCCTAAACCCTAAACCCTACTGAGCCATACCTAAAAAATCCTAAGCTCCTGACTAAAAAAAATAAACCTATAACTAAACCCACAAACCACCTAAGCACAGCTAAACTACCACTCCCTAACTCCTTACCACCACAGGCCTCTACTGATGCCACAATAAACCCCAAGTCTACCTAAATCCTGACTCCCTGGGCTCTCCCCAGATCCTGATACTACCTAAAAAACAACCTAACCCAGATAAAACATACAAATAAAAATAAATGACATAAATAAAAAAAAATAAAAAAAAAAATTAAAACCTAAACCTAAACCTAAACCTAAAAAAAAATAAAATAAACTAATAAAATAAACTAAAATAAAATAAATAAAACTTAACTAAAATAAAAATAAATAAAGACCTAAATAAATAAAAAAAAATATGTGATAAAAATAAACTAAAATAAAATAAAATAAAACTAAATAAAATTAAACCTAAAAATAAACCTTAAAATAAAACATAAAATAAATATAATGTAAACCTAAATTCTAAAAAAAATAAATAAAAAAAATAAAAATTCAAAATAAAATAAACCTAAACTTATTAAAATAAACTAAACTAAAATGAATAAAACCTAACCTAAATAAATAAAATATAATAAACTAAAATAATCCTCATAAACTAAAAGAAAAAACCTAAAAATAAATCTAAAAAAATCTAATACCTAAATAAAATAAAATAAAACCTAAACCTAAACCTAAAATAAAATAAAACACAAAAAATTAAAATATAAATAAAACTCAATTAAAAAAAACCTAAACCTAAACGCGAACATAAACTAAAATAAAAAATTGATCTAAAATAAATTAACTAAAATAAATAAACTAAAATAAATAAAAAATAAAAAATAAAACTAAAAAAAATAAAAAATAAACTAGATAAAGTTAAACCTTGGTTTATTTAATTTAAAACCATAAACCTAAATCCTAAACCCTAAACCCTAACTAAAATGCTAAAGCATAAACCACAAACCTAAACCACAAAATTAAACCTAACATAAAAATTAACCTAAACCATAAACCTAAAACCTAAATCCTAAACCCTAAATCTAACCTAAACTCACTGAGCCACAACCTAAAAAAACCTCCCTAGCCCTGATCTAAAAAGGCTAAACCTGGACCCCACCAACCTAACTAATGAGCCACATGACCTGTAAGCCTAACCATAAAAACTAAATAAAGCCAAAATCTGAGCCACACCCTAAATACTAAAACCCTAAACCCTAAACCCTAAAAACCAAAAAACTCAAACCTAAGCTAAATAAAACCTAAAAATAAAATAAATAAAAAAATAAAAACATAAATAAAATAAAAAATAACAATAAAATAAATAAAAACCTAAATTAAAACCTGAACCTAAATCTAAAAATAAAATAAAATAAACTAATAAAAATAAACTAAAATAAAATAAGTAAAAACCTAAACTAAAAATAAATAAAATAAACCTAAGAATAAAAGACCTAAATAAAATAGAAAATAAATGTAAAACAAAAATAAAATAAACCTAAAATAAAATAAAATAAAAACTAAATAAAAACCTAAAACTAAAAAAAAACCTTCAAATAAAACCTAAAAATAAATAAAAAATAAAACCTAAATCCTAAATTAAAAAAATGTAAACTTAAAATAAAAATAAAATATATAAAATAAAATAAACCTAAACCTAAATTAAGATAAACTAAACTAAAGTAAATAAAACCTAAACCTAAACTAAATAAAATAAAACAAACTAAAAATAAACTTAAACTAAAAAATAAAATCAAAAAATAAACCAAAAATAAAATGAAAACCTAAACCTAAACCTAAAAATAAAAAATAAAACCTAAACCTAGAAAAATTAAAATAAAACTCAACAAAAAAGATAAACATAAACCTAAAAATAATACTAAAATAAAAAACTAAAATAAAATAAATAAACCTAAAATAAATAAACTAAACTAAATAAAAAAAAAATAAAAAATAAAATAAACTTAAATAAATAAAAAATAAACTAAATAAACCTAAACCTTATGGTTTACTTAATTTAAAAAAAAATGATAAACCCTAAATCCTAAAACATGAACGCTAAACCAACGACCCTAAACCCTAAACCCTAATCCCTAAACCTACAACCCTAAACCCTAAACCCTCCAGAACCCTAAACAATAAAAAAGCATAAACCCTAAACCCTAAAACCTAAACACTAAACCCTAAATGATAAATCCTAAACCATAACCCTAAACCCTAAACCCTAAACCCCAAACCCTAAACCTAAATCTAAAGTAACTAAATAAATTAAAAATTAACACTAAAACCAAATAAACTAAACCTAAACCTAAACCATAAGAATGGGCAAAACCTTAACGGTAGAAACATCACTGTTAACTAGGCTCAGTTTAGATATGGCGATGGAGGCGAAGGCGGAGGTGGTTGTTATCGCAGTAGTGGTGGGGGATCTAGTCGTGCTAGTGGATTTGGAGGTGGTGGTTGGAGCAGTGGTGGTTGTGAGGCAGGGGAACGATGGAGGTTACAGATGTGGTGGTGGAGGAGAGAGAGATCTGGGATATGATAGTGGATCCTGCTACTCGCGAGGCTAGGGTGGTTCTAATGGGAACTCTAGAAACTAAAAAATGGCCATCCATTACTACTTATGGCACTCTGTCTTTACACTAGAGATGGATCTAGTAATCTAGGGTATTTGATTTGATCTGTGCATGCTCATTTTTATCTATGTCATCCCATGTGTCTTAGAAAACTTTGTGTGTTACTTGGTTGATAAAATAGAGAAGAAGAAAAGTTGTTTCCTAAACCCCAAACCCTGAACCTAACCTAAAACCTAAACCTTAAACCCTAAATCCTAAACCCTAAACCCTAAACCCTAAACCCTAAACCCTAAAACCTAAACCCTAAACCCTAAAACCCTAAACCCTAAACCCTAAACCCTAAACCCTAAACCCTAAAACCTAAACCCTAAACTATAAACCCTAAATCCTAAACCCCAAAAAAAACTCTAAACCCTAAACACACCCTAAACAATAAACTCTAAACCTTAAACCCTAAATTGTAAACCCTAAACCCTAAACTCTAAACCCTAAACCCCAAAAAAAACTCTAAACTCTAAACCCTAAACACACCCTAAACAATAAACTCTAAACCTTAAACCATAAAAAGATAAGAACCTAAACCTAAAATAAATAAAAATTTAAAATAAAATTAATTAAAAAACATAAACCAAAATAAAATAAAAAAAATAAAATAAAATAAAAACATAAACTAAAACCTAAACCTAAACCTACATCTAAACCTAAACCTAAAAAGAAAGTAAAATTAAATTAAAAACTAAACTAAAATAAAATAAATAGAAACCTAAACTAAAAAAATAAAACCTAAATAAAATAAAACTAAACCTAAAATAAAATAAAATAATCCTATAAAATAAAATAAAACTAAATAAAACCTAAACCTAAATAATAAAACCCAAAATAAACCCTAAAAATAAATAAAAAATAAATCATAAACCCTAAACTAAAAAACACTAAACCTAAAATAAAAATAAAAAAAACCTAAACTTAAATTAAAATAAACTAAACTAAATTAAATAAAATGTAAAATTAAACCTAAAATAAACTAAACCTAAACCTAAACCTAAACCTAAAACTAATATAATAAAATAAACTAAAAATAAATGTAAATCTAAACTAAAAAATAAGACCTAAAAATAAACCTAAAGTAAAAACCTAAAATCGTAACCTAAAAAAATATAAAGAAAATCCTAAACCTAAACCTGAAAATAAAAAATAAAAGCTAAGCCGAAAAACTAAAATACAAATAACCCAAAAAAACCTAAACCTAAACCTAAATATAAAAAATAAACTAAAATAAAAACCCTAAACAAAAATAAATAAACCTAAACTAAATAAACTAAATAAATAAAAATAAAAATAATCATAAATCAAAATAAAAAATAAAATAAACTAAAATAAATTAAACAAACCTAAACTACGGTTTACAATTTAAAATATATAAAAATAAAAATATATAATTAATTAAAAGACTCTAACAATCCAAAACTAACCCAAAACCTTAAACTCTAAACCCTAAATCTATAACCTAAAACCATAAAACATAAATCCTAAATCCTAAACCCTAAATGCTCAAACTAACCTTAAACCCTAAACCTACAATCCTAAATGCTAAATAACCCTAAACCCTAAACCCTAAAGCCTAAACTTTAAACCCTAAACCCTAAAACCCTAAACCTTAAATGCTAATCTTAACCCTAAACCTTAAACCTTAAACCCTATATCTTAAAACCCTAAACCATAAACCTTAAACCTTAAAAACCCTAAACACTAAACCCTAAACCTTAAACTAACCTAAACTCTAAACTCTAAAACTAACCCTAAACCTTAAACCTATACCCTAAACCCTAAAACCCTAAACACTAAATTTAAACCTAAACTTTAAAAAATCCTAAACCTTAAACCCTAAACCTTAAAGTAATCCTAAAACCTAAACCCTAAGCCATAAAACCTAAACCCTAAACCTTGAACTTTAACCCCAACCCTAAACCTTAAACCATAAACCCTAAACCATAAAACCTAAACACTAAACCCTAAGCTAAACTAAATCTAAACCCTAAACCTTAAACTTAAACCCTAAACTTAAACCTTAAACTACTAAACCATAATACCTAAACCTCTAAACCCTAAATCTTAAACTAAAGTTTTAAACTCTATAAACCTAAAACTAAACTAAAACCTAAACCCTAAACTTAAACAACCTAAACCTAAACTTAAACCTAAACCCTAACCTCCCTTAAACCTAAACCCTAATCAAACTCCTAAACCTAAACCCTAAACCAAAAACCCAAAACACTAAAACCTAAAGCCTAAACACTAAACCTTAAACCCTAAACCTTAAACTAACCCTAAACCCTAAGTTAACCTTAAACCATAAACATTAAACCCTAAAAACCCTAAACCCTAAAGCCTAAATATTAAACCGTAAACACTAAACCCTAAACCCAAAACCCTAAATTATTAACCCTAAGCTAAAACCTAAAAATCTAAACCTAAACTACATAAACTTAAAATAAAACATATAAAGAACCTAAACCTAAATAAAATAAAATGTAAACTAAAACCTAAACCAAAACATAAAAATAAAATAAAATAAATTAATAAAAATAAACTAAAGCAAAATAAATAAAAACCTAAACTAAACTAAAAAAATAAAATAAACCTAAGAATAAAAAACCTAAATATAATGAAAACTAAACATAAAGAAAAACTAAAATAAACCTAAAATAAAATAAAATAAAAAACCCTAAACCTAAAAAATAAACTTAAAAATAAAATCTAAAAATAAATAAAAAATAAAACCAAAACCCTAAACAAGAGAAAAACTTAAACCTAAAATAAAAATAAAATAAACCTAAACCTAAAATAAAATAAATAAAACTTAATCTTAAACCTAAAATTAACTAAACCTAAACCTAAACCTAAACTAAATAAAATAAAATAAACTAAAAATAAACCTACACCTAAACTAAAAAAATAAAACCTAAAAATAAACCTAAAATAAAAACCTAAAACCTAAACCTAAACTTAAAAATAAAAAAAATAAAACTTGAACCAGAAAAAAAAAAATAAAATTAAACTAAAAAATAAACCTAAACCTAAACTTATAAAATAAACTAAAATAAATAAAGTAAACTAAATAAAAATAAAAAACCTAAATCTAAATAAAAAATAAACTAAAATAAATTAAAAATAAACCAAACAAGCTAAATAAACATAAACCTACTAGTTTAATTAATTTAAAAAAGAAAAACCCATAAACACTAAATCTAAAACCTTAAACCTAGAACCCTAAACCCTAAAAGCGTAAAACCTAAATCTAGACCTAAAATAAACTAAATAAAAACCCTAAACTAAATAAAATAAAATAAATTAAAAATAAACCCTAAACCCAAAAAAAAACCCTAAAAACCCTAATCCTTAAACCCTAAACCCTAAATGTTAAACCTTACATCCTAAACTCTAAACCCTAAGCCTTAAACCCAAAACTCTAAACCGTGGTAATCCTAAACTCTAAACCCTATAACCCTAAACCCTAAACCCTAAAACCCTAAACCCTAAACAATAAATTCGAAACCATAAATCCTAAAAACTTGAAAACCTAAACATAAAAATCAAATAAAATAAAAAATAAAAATAAACTAAAATATAATAAATAAAAACTTAAAAGAAATAAACAAATAAAATAAACCTTAAAATAAAAAACTTAAATAAAATAAAAAGTAAACTTAAAATAAAAATAAAAAATAAATAAATAAAATAAAAAATAAATAAAAACCTAAAACTTAAAAATAAACCTAAAAATAAAACCTAAAAATAAATAAAATAAACCTAAACCTAAACCCTAAACTTAAAAAAAAACTAAACCTAAAATAAAAATAAACCTAAACCTAAACCTAAACCTAAAATATACTGAACCTAAACTTAAACCTAAACTAAATAAAATAAAATAAACTAAAAATAAATTAAACCTAAATTGAAAAATAAAACCTAAAAATAAACCTAAAATAAAAACCTAAAAAAAAAAAAATAATACCTAAACCTAAACTTAAAAATAAAAATTAAAATCTAGGGTTTTTTATGGGAAATGGAGAAACTAAAGAAGGGCCGATCTGATCTGCTAGTTATGAAATCAGTATGTTCAGATAGATACCTAAATTATCTATGGTTTTTGGTTTGCTTTATGCATTTTGATCTATGTCATCGCTTGTGTTATAGAAAACTTGGTGTGTTACTGGGTTGATGAAATCACAAAGAAGAAATGTTGAATATGAATTTGTTCTCTGTTAAAAAAAACCCAAAACCTTAAAATAAAACTTGAGCCCTAAACCTAAAATCGAAACCCTAAAGCCTAAAGCCCTATACCACAAATCCTAAAACCTTAAACCCTAAACCTTAAACCCTAAACCGTGAACCCTAAACCCATAAAAAGCCTAAACCATAAACCTTAAACCTTAAAAAAAACCCTAAACCCTAAATCCTAAATCCAAAATTCTACCCTAAATGCTAAACCCAAACCCTTAACCTAAAACCCTGAACTCTAAAAAACCCTAAACCCTAAACTAACCCTAAAGCTAAAACCCTAAACCCTAAATCCTAACCCTAAACCCAAAACCCTAAAATCATAAACCTTAAAACCCTAAACCCTTAAACCTAAACCCTAAACCCTAAACTGAAACCCTAACCTTGAACCCTAAAGCGTAAACCCCAAACCCTATACTTAAACCTAAAATAGGTAAATAAATTAAAATATAAAACTAAACCCTAATACTTAATAAACCTAAACCTAAACCTAAGCCCTAAGAATGTAACCTTGACAAGAGAAACATCACAACAGGCTCCATATCTCGGCAATGGAGCAAAGCAGAGGCAAGCTTATAGTGGTGGTGGGGATCGGATGTTGTGGTGGATATGGAGGTGGAGGTCAAAGTAGTGGTTATGGAGAGGAGCTTATGGAGGTTATAATGGTGGTGACGGGAGAGATCGAATATGATGGTGGATCCTGCTACCGAGAGGCCGTGGTGGTTTTGATGGAACCGAGAATCAAGAATGATCGATCGATTTGCTATTGAACTATCTTTATAGTAGATGGTTCTAGCTATCTAGGGTTTTGATTTTCTCTACGATGCTCATTTTTTATCTACGTTGTCACTTGTGTCTTAGAAAATTTGGTGTGTTACTTGGTTGATGGAATAAAAAAGAAGAAATGTTGAATATGAATTGTTCTCTATAAAAAAAAACCAAAAACCCTAAACCATAAACTAAAAGTTGAACCCTAAACCTAAAACCTAAACCCTAAACCCAAATCCCTAAACCCTAAAAAAAATTAAAATCAAAATAAAAACCCCTAACCCTAAACCATAAACCTTAAAACTAACCAAAAACCTAAAACCCTAAACCTATAACAATAAACCCTAAACCCTAAAACCCTAAACCATAAAGACTAAACTATAAACTCTAAATACTAAATCCTAAAACTTATAACCCTAAACCCTAAACCCTAAAATCCTAAAAAAGCTATTTCTAAACTAAATAAAATAAAAAAAATAATATAAATAAAAAAAACTTAGACATAAATAAAATAAAATAATAAAATAAAATAAAAGCCTAAACTAAAAGCTAAACCTAAAAATTAAACAAAAAAATAAAAATTAAAATAAAATAAAATAAATAAAAATGTAAACTAAATTAAAAAAATAAAACAAAACCAAAAAATAAAAAACCTAAATAAAATAAAAACTAAACAAAAAATAAAAATAAAATTAACATTAAAAAAATAAAAACTAAATAAAAACCTAAACCTAAAAAAATAAACTAAAAATAAATAAAAAAAACCTAAACCTTAAACTAAAAGAAAATTTAAACCTAAAATAAATAAAATAAAATAAAGCAAAACCTAAATTATAATAAACTAATCTAAAAAAAATAAAACCTACACCTAAGCCTAAAATAAACTAAACCTAAACCCTAAACTAAATACTTTAAAATAAATAAAAAAACCTAAACCTAAACTAAAAAAATAAAACCAAAAAATAAAGCTAAAATAAAAAGCCTAAAACCTAAACCTAAAAAATAAAATAAAACTTAAACCTAAACCTAAAAATAAAAAAAAATAAAACCAAACCCAAAAAAATAAAATAAAATAAAATTAAACTAAAATAAACCTAAACAAAACTAAAATAAATAAACCTAAAATAAAGAAATAAACTAAATAAGAAAACCTAAATAAACATAAAATAAAATAAACAAAATAAATTAAAATAAACTAAATAAAATGAAAATCTAAACTTTGATTTATTTAAAACCTAAACCTTAAAACCTAAATCCTAAACTCTAAACTTTAAACCCTAAGCCCTAAATCCTAAACCATAAACCTGAAACCCTAAACCCTAAACTAACCCTAAACCCGGAACCCTAAACCTGCAACCCTAAACCATAAACCCTAAACCCTAAACCCACCCTAAACCTTAAACCCTAAACCCTAAACCGTAAACCCTGAATCCTAAATCCTAAACCTTAAGCCCTAACCCTAATCCTAAACCCTAAATCCTAAACCTTTCAACTCTAAACCTTAAACTAACCAAAATCATAAACCTTAAACCTTAAAGCCTAAACTCTAAACCTTAAACCCCAAGCTAACCCTAAACCCTAAACCCTAAACCATAAAAACCCTAAAGGCTAAAGCCTAAAGCATAAAGCCTAAACTAAACTTAAACCCTAAGCTAACCCTAAACTCTTAACCTTAAAAAACCTAAACCTTAAAGACTAAACACTAAACCCTAAACCTTAAACCATAAAACCTAACCCTAAACCCTAAATCTTAAAACCCTAAACACTAAACCCCAAACCCTAAACCTTAAAAACCTAAAAACTTAAAAACTTAAACCAAAAGTAAATAAAACCTAAAAAATAAAATAAATAAAAAAACCTAAACTTAAATAATATAATAAATAAAATAAAATAAAAAACTAAAGTAAAACCTAAACCTAAACTTAAAAATAAAATAAATAAAAATAAACTAAGATGAAATAATTAAAAGCCTAAACTAAACTAAAATCATAAACCTAAAAAGCAAACCTAAAAAAAACTTAAACCTTGAACTAAAAAAAACCAAACCTAAAATAAAAATATATTAAACAAAATAAAATAAATCTAAACCTAAACTAAAATAAATAAAACATAAACATAAAATTAAAACTAAACCTAAACCCTAAACTAAATAAAATAAAATCAATTAAAAGTAAACCTAAACTTAAACTAAAAAAGAAAACCTAAAAATGCACCCAAAATTAAAATGTAAAGCCTAAACCCTAAACACTAAAACCTAAAAAGCTAAAAACCTAAACCTAAACTAAATAAAACATAAAAATAAAATAAATAAAAAAATTTAAACCAAAATAAAATTAAAAAATAAAATAAAATAAAAGCATAAACTAAAACCTAAACCTAAACCTAAACCTACAAAAAAATTAAACTAAATAAAATAAGTAAAAACCTAAACTAAACTAAAAAAAAATAAAACCTAAATAAAATAAAACTAAACCTAAAATAAAATAAAATAAACCTAAAATAAAATAAAATAAAACTAAATAAAACCCAAACCTAAAATAAACCTAAAATAAACCTAAAAATAAAAAATAAAACCTAAACCCTAAACTAAAAAAATACCTAAACCCAAAATAAAAATAAAATAAACGTAATCCTAAACTAAAATGAAAAAATTGAAATCTAAACTTAAAACAAACTAAACCTTAACCTAAACATAAAATAAATAAAATAAAATAAATTAAAAATAAACTTAAACCTAAACTAAAAAAATAATACCCAAAAATAAACCTAAAACCTAAACCTAAAAAAATAAAATAAAACCTAAACTTAAACCAAAAAATATAAAATAAAACTTAAACCTAAAAAAAAAAGTAAACTAAAAAAATAAACCTGCAAAATAAACGAAAATATGTAAACCTAAAATAAATAGACTAAACTAAATTAAAATAAAAATAAACCTAAATAAAAAAATAAAAAATAAACTGAAAAAACTAAATAAACTTAAACCTACCAGTTTACTTAATTTTAAAAAATAAAGAACAAATAACAAAAAAAAAAACCTAAACCCTTAACCTACCACCCTAAACCTTAAACTTTAAGACCATAAATCCTAAACCCTAAACTTTAAACCATAAAATCCTAAAACCCTAACCCCTAAACCTAAACCATAAAATCTAAAACCCTAAACCCTAAATCCTAAACCCTAAATGCTAAAACCTACAACCATAACCCTAAACCCAAAACCCTAATCCCTAAAAACCTAAAATCTTAAACCTAAACTAACTAAAAACTAAACATAAAATAAATGAAAACCTAAACCTAAAATAAATAAATAAAAATAAAATAAAATAAAACTTAAACTAAAACCTAAACCTAAACTAGAAGCTAAAAACAAAATAAAATAAAAAATAAAACTCAACTAAAATAAAATAAATAAAAATCTAAACTAAAAGAATAAAATAAAATAAACTAGAAAAATTAAAAACCTAAATTAAAAAACTAAATGTAAAATAAAATTAAAATAAACCTAAAATAAAATAAAATAAAAACTAAATAAAAAACTAAACCTAAAAGATAAACCTAAAATTAAATATAAAATTAAATCTAAACCAAAAAAAAAAAAAACCTAAACCTAAAATAAGCAAAATAAAATAAACCTAAATCTAAACTAAAATAAATTAAACTTAAACCTAAATCTAAAAAAAAATAACATAAACCCTAAACTAAATAAAATAAAATAAACTAAAATAAACATAAACAATAAAAACCTTAAAATAAATCTAAAATAAAAACCTAAAATCTAAACCTAAAAAAACAAAATAAAACCTAAACTTAAACTTAAAAAATTAAATATAAAACCTAAACCTAAAAAATAAAATAAAAATAAAACTAAACTAAAAAATAAACATAAATGTAAACCTAAACCTAAACCTAAACCTATAAAATAAAATAAAATAAACCAAAAATATGTAAACTTAACTAAATAAAAATAAAAAATAAACCTAAATAAAAATAAAAAATAAAATAAACTAAAACTACTAGTTTACTTAATTAAAAAAGAATACCCTAAACCCTAAATCCTAAACACTAAACTCTAAATCCTAAACCTTATGTCCTAAAGCATAAACCCTAAAACTAATTATAAACCTTAAACTGTAATCCTAAACCGTAAACCCTAAATCCTAAAAACCAAAAGCTAAACTAAAAAAAACCTAAAATAAAATAAATAATAAAACCTAAATGTAAATAAAATAATAATAAAACATAAACTAAAACCTAAACCTAAATCTAATTTATAACCTAAACATGAACCTAAAAATAAAATAAAGTATAAAATATAAAAAAAACTCAATTAAAATAAAATAAATAAAAACCTAAAATAAACTAAAAAAAATAAACCTAAAATAAAAAACCTAAATATAATAAAAACTAAATGTAAAATAAAAATAAAATAAACCTAAAATAAAAATTAAATAAAAACTAAAACCTAAAAGAGAACCTATAAATAAATAAAAAATAAAATCTAAACTCTAAACTAAAAAAAACCTAAACATAAAATAAACTAAATCCTAAACTAAAATAAACTAACTTAAAATAAATAAAACCTAAGGCTAAACCTAAAATAAACTATCCCTAAACCTAAAACTAAACAAAATAAAATAACATAAATTAAAAATAAACCTAAACCTAAATAAAAAATAAAGCCTAAAATAAAAACCTAAAACTTAAACCTAAAAAAATAAAATAAAAGCCTAAACATAAACCTAAAAATAAAAAATGAAACCTAAACTTAGAAAGAAAAATAAAATAAAAATCAACTGAAATATAAACCTAAATCTAAAACTAAACCTAAAAAATAAACTATAATAAAAAACCCAAACTAAAATAAATAAAACTAAAATAAATAAACAAAACTAAATAAACTAAACTAAATATAAATAAAAAATAAACTTAAATTTATATAAAAATAAAATAAACTAAAATAAATAAAAAAAAGCTAAATAAACCTAAACCTACTAGTTTACTTAATTTTAAAAAAAAAACCTAAACCTTAATCCTAAACCCTAAACCCTAAAAGCTAAACCCTAAAACCTAAACCCTAAACCCTAAACCCTAAACATAAACACTAAAATGTGGTTGTGGGTTTAGCTGCTAGCTTGAACATCTTTATCTAGAAGGTTTTTTCTATTGATTATCTTTTGAACCCTTTCTGTTGCTACTTTACATCTCTATTTTTATTAGAATTTTATATGGTGGGTGTAATTTTTGTTTTATTGCTACCACTGTTGGCTTTTGGATTTTAGGGTCCTTTGTCCAACAGGTTGTCTTTGTGGTTATTATCTATTTCTTGCCTTTTGTTTCTTTGACTATTTTTGCTGTTAACAACTGGGCAACTGCTGATTTCTCCTGCTGCTATTTTATCCCCCTTGGTTCTGTTCAAATTGTGCAGAACCCTGCAATTATCCATCTGATTATTTGGATCTTTACATATGCTCTATTTACTCTGAATGGGTGGACCTTTGCCATTGGTACTACCGGTTGGCTGAACTGGATTAATACTCTATATGCTGTTTCAGGGGTTTTGGCTTATTTTCTTCAACAAGCCTCTATTGAAGTAGTTGACTACTTGGTGGCTTTTGATTTGAATCTCCTTATTGGTTTATTATTTGCTTATCATCGAATTTATGGACTACTTTGCTCTGTTTGCTCTTTTCTCCATCTTCTTTCGATTAAACTTTATCTATTGCACTATTTATTCTAAATGGGTGGTTCTGCATTGGTTTTTGTTGATCTTGGTTGTTTGTTGTCTTGGATATTTGCTATCCTTATTTCTCGGGGATTCTAATGTTGGCTCTCTATCGTTGTTGGTTGTAGGACTTTAGGGTCCTATATTTAGCAATTTCTTTAACTTATTTGTTCTAATTATTTTTGGTCATTGGTGTGCTTTAGATCCATGTTTTATGCTCTATCTATTAGAGGTTAACTACAATGTCTACTCTTGATGGTTCTATGGCCATCTTTGTCTTCCCTTCTGTGTCTTGCTATTCTCTATCTTGGTTATCTGTTATCTTATTTTTTTTTGGATTCTAATGAGGACCCTAATTTGAATCCCCATTTTGATTTATTTTTTGGTGGGTTCCAATGTGGCACTAACTATTTTATTGTTGGGGTTGGCATTCTGATTTCCTCTTGTTGTTTGTGTTTGGGCTATTGTTCATTTTCTGATAGCTATTTTATACATTAACTTTTATTGTTTCTATTCCCATCTGGGTTTAGATATGCGTGTGTTGCTATCTCCTTGGAATGCAATGTCTATTCTAAATGGGTGGTACTATGGACAGCTGCTACCTTTTGCTGTCTTGCTGTCTTGGTTGTTTGTTGATCTGGATTATCTGAATTTTTGTCCAGCATGCTACTACTGGAGCTGTAGTTCTGACTATCTTATTCGGTACTATTTTTGGTATTGGGTTTTGATGCCTTCCTTTATAATTGCTTTTTGCCAACTACTGATATGGATATTAATAAGGGGGTTGTTCACATCTGCATTCATTATTATGATTGGGCTCGGACTTTACTTCTAAGGTACTCTGCACGAAAGATTATTATATATATATATATATATATATATATATATATATATATCATATGTTTGGGATGGTTTACTTATAGTCTCATCGACTTGCTTAGCCGGGGATTTGGTACGCCTCTTCTACTATTTTCTTGTGGATGGTTTTTATGTTGGCTTATTTCATATGTATAAGTATCCTCATGTCAGGGTGACTATATTGATGATACTTTTCCTGCATGTGACCCCTTATCTTTCTTCCCTTTGTAATTTCATCTCTATATTATATATAGTTTTGTTTAGGTTTGCAGGTAATAAAGCCCATAAGACTTTCAACAACTGGCTGCTATCTTCTCATAGGTTTGTTGGCTATGGTAGCTGTGATGATTTCACTCCCTTTTGGTTTGGTAGTAGCTCTTGTGATGTAACCCTTCTACTAAAGTTTGGATGCACATATTTGCATCTTTCCCAACTTGGTGTGACTGAGCATGAGCCTTCTCTATCACAATTCTTTACTATCATTCTCAGATTATGCTATTTTCAGTTATCATTATGTCTGTATTACCTTAACTTCTATAATTTCTTTCAATTTACAGTTTTGCAGGTGCTTCTCTCTTGTCCACTTGCAGGTTTGCTCCATAGTGTCATGCATTCTCACATCCTGCAGAGCATTGGCCCTAATCTTCCTTTGGCTTTTTATGTTAATCAATTTATATCTTTTGATTGTTTTAAAGTCTTCTTTTGCCTTTGGCTGTACTTAGATAGGGGATTCACTCTTTAGGCTGATTGTAGCTCTTTGAGCGATGGATTGAGTTTATCCCCTTTAAGGACCTTATAACCCTCTTTTTGTGGCAATAAAATAACCACAGATGGGGTTTCCTAAAAAAAGCATATACCTAAAATCCCAAACCCCACTAAACCCTAAACCCTAAACCCTAAACCCTAAACCCTAAACCATAAAACCTAAACCCTAAACCTATACCTAAAGTAACTAAATAAATTAAAATTTAAACATATACCTAAAACCTAATAAACATAAACATAAACCTAAACCCTAAGAATGGGCAAAATCTTACGGCATCACGAGTCACCAAGCTTAGTCAGATCACGGTGGTGGAGGCAAAGGAAGAGGCAATGGTTATCGGGGGTGGTGGGGATGCGGATGTCTTGGTGGATATGGGTGGTGGTGGGGTGGTTGGATGGAGGTTGGAGGACCAGAGAGGTTACAGTGGTGGTGGTGGCGGAGGAAAGATTGAGGATATGATGGTGGATCTTGGTACTTGAGAGAGGCCATAGTGGACAAGCGAAGAATGGCCGATCCAGATCTCGCTTATGGAAATATTTCTTTCTGATAGAGATGGATTCTCTAGGGTTTTCATTTTGCTTCGTGCTCATTTTTTATCTATGTCTTTATGATAGAGGCGGTCTAGCTATATAGGGTTTTTCATTTGCTCTATGCATGCTCATTTTTTAGCTATGTTATCGCTTGTGTGCTAGAAAACTAGTTCTGTTACTTGGTTGATGAAATCAAAAAGAAGAAATGTTGAATTTGAATTTGTCCTCTATTAAAAAAAACCAAAATCTAAACCCTAAATAACCACTACTAAACCTAAAACCTAAACCTTAAAATAAAAAATAAATAATAAATAAAACCCAAAACTAAACCCTCAAAACTAACCCTAAACCTAAATCTTAAACTACAACCCCCCCACTGGGCCTAAACCCTAAATACCCTAAACCCTAAAACCCAACTCTAACCCTAAACCCTACTGGGCCCGCAAAAACCTGGGCACCTTAAAATCCACCCCTAAACCATGGGCTGGGCCACTAAGCCCTGAGCCACTCTAAACCCAGGCTAAACTAAAAAAAATAAAATAAAGACTAAAGGCCCTAAGCCCTAAAGGCTACCTAAACCTAAAATAAAAAAAGGCTAAACTAAGATAAAATAAATAAAACCTAAACTAAAATGAAGATTAAAATAAACCTAAAATAAAAAAACCTAAATGAATTAATTCTAAATGAAATAATAAACCTAAAGATAAAATAAAATGGAACCTAAACCTAAAAATAAACCTAAAATAAATAATAAATAAAGCCTGAAACCCCTACTAAAAAACCGACCTAAAAAAAAACTAAATGAAATAAATACATGGTCTAAGATAAACTAAACTAAAATAAAACATAAACCTACCTAAAATGAACCCTAAACTAAACTAAAATAAAATAAATAAAAATAAAACCTAAACCTAAACTAAAAAATAAAACAAAATAAACCTAAAATAAAACCTAAAACCTAAACCTAAAAAAAAAATAAAAACCTAACACCTAAGAGAAACATAAATTGAAAAAATAAAAATAAAACTCAACTAAAAATAACCCACACAAACCAAAAAATAAACTAAAATAAATATAATTAAAATAAATAAACTAAACTAAATAAAATAAAATGAACCTAAATTAAAATAAAAAATAAATTAAATAAACCTAAACCTACCGGTTTACTTAATTTTAAAAAAAACTCTCAACCACATAAATACTAAACCTTAAACCCTAAACCCCCTAAACCCTAAACCCCCACCTAAACCAAAACCATAAACCCTAAAAGTAACCCTAAAACCTAGATAGCTAGAAACAGATGGGGTAAGACTTGTCTATTTTGGACCTTTATTGATGAGTTCAATATCAATAAAGGGTAAGAATTCTATTTTGGACCTTTATTGATTTGTACTCATCCTTTGGACATGTCGATGCATGCTTGGCAAAGCTAAAGCATATGATATTCTCTCTCCTCAGGAATCTTATAAATATTAACCTTTGGGATTTGGGCTAATAACACCATGGTGTACTTTTGGTAGTGATGGAGCTTGGGCTTTATAACCTTATAGGACCCAGCGATTTGGTTGATAAGTAGCTGAGAATCTCCAAAGATGTTGATGTTCTGGACGCATAGAGTAATGACTAACTCCAGACTGGAAATTAGAGCCTCATATTTGCCTTCATTATTGGTCTAAGGATTGAACAGATAATTTGAGAATCTCATCACATCACAATCCAGAGTTAAGAGAACTATTCATACCCCTATCTTTCCTGGAGTAGATTATGGTTATTCTCTTCTTTGAGAGGAAAGCCGCCATCAAAGTACATCTCGGTGGTGAATGCTAGTATCCCTAAGTTCATGACTTATTCATCAGGAGATTATCACTAAGATGAGAGTCAGTAAAAGAAGAGGTGTCTTTAAGAAATCGGCTAGTGCTTGTCCTTTCACTTTGCAAAGGAATGGTATGAAGGTAATCAAGCGCAAGAGGATCATGGATCATCATTCCAACCATCGAGTGTTGGCTATGTAATAAGATACTATAGTAGATTGATCCCAGAGATTAAGTTCACATGAGGAAGCATGTAGTCTTTGTAGCTTTTGGGATGCAGAAATTAAAGCTAGGCAATGATTCTTAATGGGTGGATAATTAGCCTCAGTAGGGATTAGATGATGGCTGAGGTACTAGAGTGTTTTTTCCATCCCTTCATCATTGACTTGGGCCAACAAAGCACCAAGGGAGTCATTTAACACATCAGTGTAAAGTATGAGCAGCTTACTCCGAATAAAGGGCTACTATTCAAAGGCATGCTCACACTTATCATCCAACTTGGCATCCTTTTGACGCGAGTCTTTGGCTAACATCTTTATGGGTTGGATATAAATCATCTTAGATATGCTGACCTCCTTTGGAATGATCTGGGATGAGTTAATATTTTAGTGGGTGGAATTTCTAATATCACCTTGATCTTCTCTAGATTTATTTTTATTCCCATTTAGGTTTATTTTTAGTTTATTTTATTTTACTTTATTTCGGTTTAGGTTTAGGTTTAGTTTATTTTAGGTTTAGGTTTTTTATTTTAGTTATGATTATTTAGAACCCTACTTAAAATGTAATGATGGTTTTCAAGATGGTGTCTCAAGATGAAAGAAACACTACTTTTAGAACCCGTCAGAATCATTGCTATGGGTCATGCCTTTGTAAAATGTTGGTCTTGCTTATGGGTGGGCAATAACTTAAATCTTCGATGAACTCATTCATTCATCATCATGTCGATCATCAAAAGTACAGAAAAGGAAGACCATTTCTTTGACTTGAGAGTAGTTTTCAAATAGTTAAGACAAACCTACAACCCTAAACCCTCAACCCTAAGCCCTAAAACCTAAACCCTAAACCCTAAACACTAAACCCTATAACCCTAAACTCTAAACCATAAATCTTAAACCCTAAACCTTAAATACTAAAACCTACAACCCAAAAGTTTAACCCAAAAAACCCAAACCCCTGGCCAAAAGCTAAAACCACAAACCCTAAATCCTAACCCTAAACCCAAAACCCTAAAAGCTAAACCCTAAAACCTAAACCCTAAACTAAACCCTAACCCTGGCCCTGAACCCCAAACCCCAAACCTATACTTAAACCTAAAATAGGTAAATAAATTAAAATATAAAACTAAACCCATACTTAATAAACCTAAACCTAAACCTAAGCCTAAGAATGGGAACTTTGATAAGGAACATCACGCAACTAGGCTCGGTCCTATGTCGGCGATGGGAGCGAGAGGAAATAGTTATCACAGTGGTGGTGGGGGATCTGGATGTTGTGGTGGATATGGAGGTGGAGGTCAAAGTAGTGGTGGTTATGGAGGTGGGAGGAGCGATGGATGTTATAACTGTGGTGGTGACGGAGGGAGAGATAAGTAATATGATGGTGGATCCTGTTACTCGAGAGGCCAGGGTGGTTTTGATGGGAACTGGAGAAACTGAAGAATGATCGATCTGATTTGCTACTTATTGAACTGTCTTTATAGTAGAGATGGTTCTAGCTATCTAGAGTTTTTGATTTTCTCTACGCATGCTCATTTTTTATCTACGTTGTCACTTGTGTCTTAGAAAATTTGGTGTGTTACTTGGTTGATGGAATAAAAAAGAAGAAATGTTGAATATGAATTATTCTCTATAAAAAAAAAATCAAAAACCCTAAACCTAAAACCTAAACCCTAAACCTAAATCTAAACCCTAAAAAAAATTAAAATCAAAAAAAAAACCCACAACCATAAACCTTAAAACTAGCAAAACCTAAAACCCTAAACTGTAACAATAAACCCTAAACTAAAACCCTAAACCATAAACCATAAACTCTAAATCCTAAATCCTAAAACTTATAACCCTAAACCCTAAACCCTAAAATCCTAAAAAAGCTAATTCTAAACTAAATAAAATAAAAAATAATATAAATAAAAAAAACTTAGACATAAATAAAATGAAATAATAAAATAAAATAAAAGCCTAAACAAAAGCTAAACCTAAAAATAAACAAAAATAAATAAAAATATAAAATAAAATAATATGTAAACTAAATTAAAATAAAATAAAAAAGAAAAAAAACCTAAATAAAATAAAACTAAACAAAAATAAAAATAAAATAAAATAAACTAAACCTAAACCTGAGCTAAAATGCTTTAAAATAAATAAAAAAACCTAAACCTAAACTAAGAGAAATAAGACCAAAAATAAAGCTAAAATAAAAGCCTAAAAAACCTAAAAAAAGATAAAATAAACTTATAAACTTAAACTCTAAAATAAAAAATAAAAAAATAAAATTAATAAAAAATAAATTAAACAAAGCTAAAATAACAATAAACCTAAAATAAAGAAAATAAAACTAAATAAGAAAACCTAAATAAACATAAAAATAAAATAAACTAAAATAAATTAAAATAAACTAAAAAATAAGATCCTGAAACTTCTTGATTTGCTTAATTTTAAAAACAGGCACTAAACCTAGATCCTAGCTCTAGGCTTTACACCCTACCCTAAATCCTGGCCATAGGCACGGAGCCCTAGGCCTAAATGACACTAGGCAGGGACCCTGGGCGCATGACCCTAGGCCATGAGCCCTGGGCCACAGGCCACTAAAGCCCCAGGCCCCTGTGAGCTGCAGGATCTCAATCCTGGGCAGGAAGCCTGACAGGCCACTCACTTCTGGGCCACTCTCGGCTCTCCAGGCCTGACCAGAGATCATGGGCCAGGCCTTAAAGCTAGCCCTGGGCCAGCCCAGGCCACTGAGGTGACCTGGGCCACTAACTGAGCCACCATAAAGGCCTGAGGGGGTTTGCACAAGGCATAAGGCTAAAGGAAGCAGGCCACCTGAGTGACCTGGGCTCTTAACCAAAGGCCTAGCCAAGGGACTAGGCAGGTGGGAGCCAGATAACAAGGCCCTGACCCTGGGCCTAGATCTTGGGCTCTGGCCCTAGACCCCTGGACCCAGGCCAGGACCTAAAGCTTAAAAGGCTTAATTAGAGGTATAAGACCTAAAATAAATAAAACCTAAACTTAAATAATATAATAAATAAAATAAGATAAAAGGCTAAAGTAAAACCTAAACTTAAAAGATAAAGATAAAATAAAAGATGAAATGAATTAAAAGCCTAAACTAAAGCATAAACTAAAAAGCAGACCTAAAAACTTAGGCTTGAGACTAAGAAAAGAGCCTAGAATAAAATATATTAAAAGATAAAATAAATCTAAACCTAAACTAAAATAAAACATAAACATAAAATTAAGACTAAACCTACCCTAAACTAAATAAATAAAATCAAGTTAAAAGTAAACCTAAACATAAACAAGAAAACCTAAAATACACCCAAATTAAAGATGTAAAGCCTGACCCTAAACACTAAACCCTAAAGGCTAAAACCTAAAGCTAGGCTAAAACATAAAAAATAAAGATAAATAAAGATTTTAAATAAATTAAAAATAAAATAAAATAAGCATAAACTAAAACACCTAAAACAAAAAAAATTAAACTAAATAAAAGTAAGCTAAAATAAAAAAAAAATAAAATAAATAAAACTAAACTAAAATAAAAATAAAATAAACCTAAAATAAAATAAAATAAAAACTAAATAAAAAAACCTAAAAAAAAACAAACCTAAAATAAAACACAAAATAAATAAAAAAATAAAACCTAAACCACTAAACTAAAAAAAATACAAAATAAAAATAAAATAAGCGTAATCTAAACTAAAATGAAAAATTGAAATCTAAACTTAAAAGAACTAAACCTTAACCTAAACATAAAATAATTAAAATAAAATAAATTAAAAAAACTTAAACCTATAAAAAATAATACCCAAAATAAACCAAAACCTAAACCTAAAAAAATAAAATAAACTAAACTTAAACCAAAAATATAAAATAAAACTTAAACCTAAAATAGTAAACTAAAATAAACCTGCAAAATAAACGAAAATATGTAAACCTAAAAGAAATAGACTAAACTAAATAAAAATAAAAATAAACCTAAATAAAAAATTAAATATTAAACTGAAAAAACTAAATAAACTTAAACCTACTAGTTTACTTAATTTTTAAAAAATAAAGAATAAAATAACAAAACCCTAACCTACCACCCTAAACCTTAAACTTTAGGACCATAAACCTACTACAACCACCAAAATCCACAAAGCCTACCACTAAATCCTAAACCACAAACCCTAAAGTCCTGAGCCTGCTCAAACCTGCAACACCCAAACCCTAATCACAAAACCTAAAATCTTGAAGCTAGAGCTAACCTGACATAAAATAAATGAAAATCTAAACCTAAAATAAAAAAATTAAAATAAAAACTTAAACTAAAACTAAACCTAAAGGCTAAAGCTAAAACAAAACAAAAAATAAACTCAATAAAAAAGATAAATAAAAATCTAAAATAAATAAGATTAGAACTAAAATTAAAACTAGTCTAAATGTAAAATTAAAATAAACCTAAAGATAAAATAAAATAAAACTAAACAAAAACTAAACCTAAAAGATAAACCTAAATTAAATAAAAATTAAATCTAAACCCTAAACTAAAAAAAACCTAAACCTAAAATAAGCAAAATAAAATAAACCTAAATCTAAAATAAATTAAACTCCTGACCCAAGATAAATTTAAACATAAACCCTAAACTAAATAAAATAAAATAAACTAAAATAAACATAAACCTAATAAAAAAATAAAGGCCTTAAAATAAATCTAAAATAAAACCTAAACATAAAAAAACAAAATAACAAAGCTTAAACTTAAAAATTAAATATAAAACCCCTAAAAAATAAAAAATAAAACTAAACTAAAAATAAACATAAATGTAAACCTAAACCTAAGCCTAAACCTATAAAATAAAATAAAATAAACCAAAATATGTAAACTTAACTAAATAAAATAAAAATAAACCTAAATAAAATAAAAAAAAACTAAAACTTGGTTTACTTAATTAAAAGAATACCCTAAACCCTAAATCCTAAACCTAGACTCTAAATCCTAAACCTTGTACCATGAGCCTAAAACTAACCCTAAGTAAGCAGGTAAGCTGTAATCCTAAAGTAAACCCTAAACCACAAAAAGCCAAAATAAACTAAAAAATAAAATAAAATAAATAATAAACAAATGTAAATAAAATAATAATAAACTAAAACCTAAATCTAATTTAAATCATACTAACATAAACCTAAAACTAAAATAAAGTAAAATATAAAAAACTCAATTAAAATAAAATAAATTAAAACCTAAAATAAATTAAAAAATAAACCTAAAACAAAAACCTAAATATAATAAAAACTAAATGTAAAATAAAAATAAAATAAACCTAAAATAAAATTAAATAAAACTAAAACCAAGAGAGCTTATAAAAATAAGTAAAACTAAAATCTAAACTCTAAACTAAAAAAACCTAAAACATAATATACTAAATCTAAACTAAAATAAACTAACTAAAAATAAATAAAACCTAGGCTAAACCTAAAATAAACTATCCTAAACCTAAAATAAACAAAATAAAATAACATAAATTAAAAATAAACCTAAACCTAAATAAAAAATAAAGTCTAAAATAAAACCTAAAACCTAAACCTAAAAAAATAAAATAGAAGCTAAACATAAACCTAAAATAAAAATGAAACCCCAAACTTGAAGAAAAAAATAAAATAAAATCAGAATATAAACCCTAAATCTAAAACTAAACCTAAAAAAACTATAATAAAACCCAAACTAAAATAAATAAAACTAAAATAAATAAACAAAACTAAATAAACTAAACTAAATATAAATAAAAATAAACTTAAATTTATATAAAATAAAATAAACTAAAATAAATAAAAGCTAAATAAACCTAAACCTACTAGTTTACTTTTAAAAAAAACCTAAACCTTAATCCAATCACTAAACCCTAAAACCTAAACCCTAAACCCTAAACCCTAAACCCTAAACATAAACACTAAAATGTGGTTGTGGGTTTAGGCTATTGCTAACAGACATCTTTATAGAAGGTTTTTTTTATTGATTATCTTTTGAACCCTTTTCATTTACTTTACATCTCTATTTTTTATTGGAATTTTATCACGGTGGGTGTAATTTTTTTTTATTACTTCTTGTTGGCTTTTGGATTTTAGGGTCCTTTGTTAACAGGTTGTCTTTGTGGTTATTATCATTTCTTGCCTTTTATTTCTTTGACTATTTTCTTTTTAACAATGGCAGATTTCTCTTCTTTGCTATTTTATCCCCTTGGTTGTTCAAATTGTTCGAACCACCGCAATTATCCATCGATTATTTGGATATTTACATATGCTCTATTTACTCAGAATGGACCTTTGACCTTTGGTAATTAGTCTTGTGGTTGTTCTGGATTAATACTCTATATCTTTGTTTGGGGTTTTGGCTTATTTTCTTCAACAAGCCTCTATTGAGTAGTTGACTACTTGGTGGCTTTTGATTTGAATCTCCTTATTGGTTTATTATTTGCTTATCATCCCGAATTCTATGGACTACTTTTATCACTTTTCTCCATCTTCTTTCAGTTAAACCTGTATCTATTGCACTATTTATTCTAAATGGGTGGTTCTGTGGCCAGCTAGCTGGTTTTTGTTGTCTTGGTTGTTTGTTGTCTTGGATATTTGCTATCCTTATTTCTCAGGATTCTAATGTTGGCTCTATCGTTGTTGGTTGTAGGACTTTAGGGTCCTATATTTATTTTGTTTTAACTTTTTACGATTATTTTGGTCATTGGTGTGCAGGCATTTTGCTTTTCGATCCATGTTTTATGCTCTATCTACTTAGTTACTAACTATTGCAATGTCTCTAATTGAGAGGTCTTGGCCATCTTGATGTCCACTTTTCTTGGCTCTCTTTGTCTTGGCTATTTCTCTATCTTGGTTATCTGTTATCTTATTTTTTTTTGGATTCTAATGAGGACCCTAATTTGAATCCCCATTTTGATTTATTTTTTGGTGGGTTCCAATGTAACTTATCTATTTTATTGTTGGGGTTGGCATTCGATTTCTCTTCTTGTTGTTCTGTTCTCGATAGCTATTTTATACATTAACTTTTATTGTTTCTATTCCCATCTGGGTTTAGATATGCGTGTGTTGCTATCTCTTGGAATGCAATGTCTATTCGAATGGGTGAATGGGCCTTTTCTTTTTTCTTGTCGTTGGTTGTTTGTTGATATGGATTATATCGAATTTTTTGTCCGATCTTTTTACTCTTATTTTATAGTTCCATTATCTTATTGATTGCTTTTTTTGGTATTGCATTTTGATGCCTTCCTTTATAATTGCTTTTTTTTAAACTCTTGATGGATATTAATAATATATATCACATATATATATATATATATATATATATATATATATATATATATATATATATTTATATATATATATATATATATTACTTATAGTCTCATCGACTTGCTTGGATTTGTAGAGTGCCTCTTCTACTTTCTTGTGGATGGTTTTTTGTGTTGGCTTATTTCATATGTATAAGTATCCTCGTCGGTGACTATATTGATGATACTTTTCACTCATCGACCCTTATCTTTCTTCCCTTTGTAATTTCATCTCTATATTATATATAGTTTTGTTTAGGTTTGCAGGTAATAAAGCCCATAAGACTTTCAACAACAATTTATCTTCTCCAGTTTGTTGGCTATGGTGGCTGTGATGATTTCACTCCCTTTTAGTTTGGTAGTAGCTCTTGTGATGTAACCCTTCTACTGAAGTTTGGATGCACATATTTGCATCTTCTCCAACTTGGTGTGACTGAGCATAAGCTTTCTCTATCATAATTCTTTACTATCATTCTCAGATTATGCTATTTTCAATTATCATTATGTCTGTATTACCTTAACTGCTATAATTTCTTTCAATTTACAGTTTTGCAGGTGCTTCTCTCTTGTCCTCTTGCAGGTTTGCTCCATAGTGTCATGCATTCTCACATCTGCGAGCATTGGCTAATCTTCCTTTGGCTTTTTTATGTTAATCTATTTATATCTTTTGATTTCTTTAAAGTCTTCTTTTTTGCCATGACTTAGATAGGGGATTCACTCCTTAGGCTGATTGTAGCTCTTTGAGCAGTAGTTCTGGAGTTTATCCCCTTTAAGAACCTTGTAACCCTCTTTTTGTAGCAATAAAATAACCCCTAGATGGGGTTTCCCTAAAAAAAAGCATATACCCACAAACCACAAACCCTAAACCCTAAACCCTACAAACCTAAAGCCCTAAACCATAAAACCTAAACCTAAACTACCTAAAGTAACTAAATAAATTAAAATTTAAACCTATACCTAAAACCTAATAAACATAAACATAAACCTAAACCCTAAGAATGGGCAAAATCTTAACGGCAGCAACATCACCGTCAACCAAGCTTAGTCCAGATCTGGTGGTGGAGGCAAAGGAAGAGGCAATGGTTATCGTAGTGGTGGGGGATCTGGATGTGCTGGTGGATATGGAGGTGGTGGTCAGACTAATGGTTGTTATGGAGGTTGGAGGACCAACAGAGGTTACAGCCGTGGTGGTGGCGGAGGAAAAGATTGAGGATATGATGGTGGATCTTGGTACTTGAGAGGCCATAGTGGACAAACTGAAGAATGGCCGATCCGATCTACTGCTTATGGAAATATTTCTTTCCGATGAGAGGCAGTTCACAACTATAGGGTTTTTCATTTGCTATCGTGCTCATTTTATCTATGTCTTTATGATAGAGATGGTCTATATAGGTTTTCATTTGTCTATGCATGCTCATTTTTATTTATGTTATCGATGTCCTAGAAAACTTGTTTCTTACTTGGTTGATGAAATCAAAAGAAGAAATGTTGAATTTGAAATTCTGTAAACCTCTATTAAACCAAACTGAACAAGCTAAACTCAACCCTAAGCCCTAAAATAAATAATAAAAATAATAAATAATCTAAAACCCTAGGCACAAACCTAGATCTTAAACCCTAAACCACCCTAAATCCTAAACCCTAAATGGGTAAACCCTAAACCCCCAAAACTCTAAACCCTAAACCCTAAACCTAAAACTACACACTGGGCTTGGTTAAAATCCTACCTAAACCCACAAACCCTAAACCTAAAACTTAAAACTTAAACCTAAATTAAAATAAAATAAATAAATAAAATAAAAAATAAACTGACCAAACTGAAAAACCTACTAAGATAATAATAAAACTAAACTAAATGAAAATTAAAATAAACCTAAGAAAATGATTTCCTGGTAAAAAAATGAAGCTAAAGATAAATGAATAGACCTAAAATAAGAATAATGTAATAATAAATGGCCTAAACCCTACTAAAAACCTGGACCTAAAAGACTAAATGAATAAACTGCATAAACTAAAATAAACTAAACTAAAATAAATAAAACTTAAACCTAAACTAGATTAAACAAACCTAAACTAAATAAGATAAAATAATAAAATAAACCTAAACCTAAACTAAGATAAAACAAAATAAACCTAAAATAAACCTAAAAGGCTAAACCTAAAAAAATAAAACCTTAACTTAAGATAAAGAGAAACATAAATTGAAAAAAAATAAAATAAACTCAACTAAAAAAAAAGCTTAAACCTAAACCTAAACCAAATAAACTAAAATAAAAACCTAAACTAAAATAAATATAACTAAAATAAATAAACTAAACTAAATAAAAATAAAAATGAACCTAAATTAAAATAAAAAATAAATTAAATAAACCTAAACCTACCGGTTTACTTAATTTTAAAAAAACTCTAAACCCTAAATCATAAATACTAAACCTTAAAAACCTACAAACCCTAAACCCTAAAACCCTAAACCATAAACCCTAAAACCTAAAAATAGAACCAGAGGCAGTCTATTTTGGGGTAAGACTTGTCTATTTTGGACCTTTATTGATGAGTTCAATATCAATAAAGGGTAAGAATTGTCTATTTTGGACCTTTATTGATTTGTACTCATCCTTTGGACATGTCAATGCCTTGGAAAGCTTGGCTAAAGCATAAGCTATGATGTTCTCTCCTCGAGGAATCTTATAAATATTAACCTTTGGGATTTGGGCCAATAACACCATGGTGTACTTTTGGTAGTGATGGAGCTTGGGCTTTATAACCTTATAGGACCTAGCAATTTGGTTGATAAGCAGCTGAGAATCTCCAAAGATGTTGATGTTCTGGATGCATAGAATAATGACTAACTCCAGACTGGCAATTAGAGCCTCATATTTGCCTTCATTATTGGTCTAAGGATTGAACAGATAATTTGAGAATCTCATCACATCATAATCCAGAGTTAAGAGAACTATTCCTACCCCTGCCTTTCTTGGAGTAGATTATGGTTATTCTCTTCTTTGAGAGGAAGCCACGCCATCAAAGTACATCTCTCAGTGGTGAATACTAGTATCCCCTAAGTTCATGACTTATTCATCAAGGAGATTATCACTAAGATGAGAGAAAAAAAAGAAGGTGTCTTTTGAAAATCACTAGTGCTTTGTCCTTTTTAAGGAATGGTATGAAGGTATGTCAAGCGCAAGAGGATCATGGATCATCATTCCAACCATCAGATAGTGTTGGCCATGTAATAAGATACTATAGTAGATTGATCACAGATTAAGTTCACCTTATGGAGGAAGCATGTAGTCTTTGTAGCTTTTGGGATGCAAAAATTAAAGCTAGGCAATGATTCTTAATGGGTGGATAATTAGCCTCAGTAGGGATTAGATGACGGCTGAGGTACTAGAGTGTTTTTTTTCCATCCCTTTATCATTGACTTGGGCCAACAAAGCACCAAGAGAGTCATTTAACACATCAGTGTAAAGTATGAGCAGCTTGCTCCGAATAAAGGGCTACTTGAATCGGTGGAGTCACTAGGTATTCAAAGGCATGCTCACACTTGTCATCCATCCAACTTGGCATCCTTTTTGACAAGTGCTGAGAATGCCTAACATCTTTTTGATAGGTTGGATATAAATCATCTTAGATATGTCGACCTCCTTTGGAATGATCTGAGATGAGTTAATATTTTAGTGGGTGGAATTTCTAATATCACCTTGATCTTCTCTAGATTTATTTTTATTCCCATTTAGGTTTATTTTTAGTTTATTTTATTTTACTTTATTTCAGTTTAGGTTTAGGTTTAGTTTATTTTAGGTTTAGGTTTTGTTTATTTTAGTTTAGGTTTATGATTATTTAGAACCCTACTTAAAAATGTAATGATGGTTTCTGAAGATGGTGTCTCAAGATGAAAGAAACACTACTTTTAGAACCCCGATTAGAATCTATTACTATAAGGTCATGCCTTTCAGCCTTAAAAATGTTGGTGCTATATACCGGTGGGCTATAACTTAAATCTTCGATGAACTCATTCATTCATCATCATGTCGATCATCAAAAGTACAGAAAAGGAAGTCCATTTCTTTGACTTGAGTAGTTTTCAAATAGTTAAGACAAACTACAACCACCCTCAACCACTCAAGCCTAAACCACCTAAACCACACACCTTAAACCCTACATACCTAAACTCCCTAAATCTTAAACCCTAAATCTTAAATACTAAAACCTACAACCCAAAACTTTAACCCAAAACCCAAAACCCTAAACCCTAATCCTAAACCTTAAAAAAACTGCACGCCCAGGCCCTAAATCAGCCCACACTGGCTGCTAAGCCTGACCCCACTTTAATCCAAGGCCCTAAACCGCATGCCTGAGCTGGGCAGGCCCTAAACCCTGCACCTGGGCCACTGGCCTCAGGCCTGGCTCTAAGCGGGCCCACCCCCTGACCATGGGGCTTAGATCTAAAATCTTGGCATAAATTAAGTAATAAATAAATCAAAGGCTTAAACTAAAATAAAAGATAAAATAAAATAAACCAACCTAAAATAGAAATAGTAAAAATAAATAACTAAATAAATAAGATATAACTAAATTAATAGAAAATCTAAATAAAATAAAACTAAACCTAAAATAAAGATAAAATAAATAAAACCTACTAAAAATATAAAATATGGCCAAATAAAGATGTAAACCTAAACTAAACTAAAGAAAACCTAAACCTAAATAAAATAAAATAAACCCTGAAACTAAAGTTAAAATAAAATAAATAAACCTAAAACCTAAAACCTAGATAAACTAAAGCAACCTAAATAATAAAAATAAAATAAAATAAACTAAAAAATTAAACTAAAACTACTAAATAAAACCTAAAATAAAACTAATAAAACCAAAATAAAACTAAGCCTAAACCTAACAAAAAAATAAATAAAACCTAAACCTAAAATTAAATTAAAATAAAATTTAACAAAAATAAACCTAAACCTAAAAAATAATGAAAACCTAAACTAAAATAAATAAACCTAAAATAAATAAACGAAACTAAATAAATATAAAAATAAACCTAAATAAAAATAAAAAAATTAAGTAAACTAAAATAAATAAAAAATAAACTAGATAAACTAAATAATCCTAAACTACATGTTTACATAATTTTAAAAAGATAAAATAAAATAAAATAACTCCAAACCCTAAACCACAAAGCTCTCAACCATGACCCTACAACCCTAAACCCTAAACCCCAAACTCTAACCTAAACCTAAGCCCTAACCCCTAAACCTAAATCCTAAACCTAAACTGGCCTAAACCTTAAAATAACCCTAAACCCTAAGAATAGGTGGAACCTTGACAGAAACACACTTGAGCAGTCTAGATCTGGCGGGCAGGAGGCAGGCGGCGGCTTATCATAGTGGTGGTGGTGGGGATCCGGAGGTGCTAGAGGATATGGAGGTGGTGGTCAGAGTAGTGGTGGTTATGGAGCGGGAGGAGCGACAGAGGTTACACCCATGGTGGTAGCGAAGGGAGAGATTAGGGATATCATGGCTGATCCCACTACTCAAGAGACGGGGGGTGGTCATGATGGGATGAGAAAGCCCAGAATGAGATCCAGATCCGCTACTTATGGGGCGTGTCCCAGGTAGAGATAGTTCTACTTATCTAGGGATTTTAATTTGCTCTATCGGCATTCATTTTTTTATCTATGTCATCGCTTGTGTTTTAGAAAACTTGGTGGGTTACTTGGTTGATGAAATCGAAAAGTAGAAATGTTGAATTTGAATTTGTTCTCTATTAAAAAAACCTTAAACCGTTAATTAAAGCTTAAATCCTAAACCTTAAACCTAAACCTTAAACCCTAACCCGAAACCCTATACTCCAAACCCTAAACCCTAAACCCTAAACCCTAAACCTAAACTAACCCTAAACCCTAAACCCTAAACCCTAAACCCTAAAAAGATAAAAACCTAAACCTAAACTGAATAAAACCTAAACCAAAATAAAATAAAAGATTAAATTAAATTAAAAAATAAACTAAAACTGAAACGTAAACCTAAAATTAATAAGATAAGAAAATAAAAAATAAAAAATTAATTATAATAAAATAAATAAAAACTTAAGCTAAACTAAAAACTAAAAAATAAATAAATGAAAAACTAAACCTAAGATAAAAATAAAATAAAAACCTAAAGTGGAAAAACAAAACTAAATAAAAAACATAAACCTAAAAATAAAACCTAAAAGAAAACCTAAACCCTAAACTAAAAAAAAATAAAATAAAAATAAAATAAATAAAATAAACCTAAACCTAAATTAAAATAAACTAAAATAAAATAAAATAAGCCTAAACCTAAAATAAACTAAACCTAAACCTAAAATTAAACTAAAATATAATAATAACTAAAATAAACCTAAGGCGTGAACTAAAATAAAACCTAAAATAAACCTAAAATAAAACCTAAAATTGAAACCTAAAAGTAAAATAAAACCTAAACCTAAACTGAGCTAAACCTAAGATATAAAATAAAATACTTAACTAAAGGTAAACCTAAACCTAAAGATAAACTAAAATAGAAAACCTAAACAAAAATTAATAAACTAAACTAAATAAAATTATAAAATAGAATAAACTCAAATAAATAAAAATTAAACTAAATAAGCCTAAACCAACTAGTTTACTTAATTAAAAAATCCTAAACCCAAAATCCTACCCTAAACTCACAAACCATGGGCCCAAACTAACCCTAAACCCTAAACCTAAACTCTAAACCCACCTAAAACTCTAAAACCTAAACCCCATGCAGCTAAACTCTATAACTCAAACCTAACCCTAAACCCTAAACTCTAAAATAATAAAGCCTAAAACCCAAACCACCCCTAAATCCTAAATCTTAAACTCCCGCCATAAACCACTAAACTCTAAATTACAGTGTTAAGAATGGGAAAACCTTGATGGGAGGAACATCACGTCAGTAGGCTCCCAGATCTAGTGGGAGAAGGTTGTGTATGCATCGTAGTGGTGGTGGTGGGGATCTAGAAGATCTTTGGTGGATATGGAGGTGGTGGTCGAGTAGTGGTGGTTATGGAGTGGGAGCAATTGAGGATTCTGAGTGTGGTGGTGGAGGGATATTTGAGGATGATGGCGGATCCCACTAATCGAGAGGTGGGGTGGTTCGATGTAAAATTAAAGAAACTAAAGAATAGCCAATTTGCTGGCCATATGGAATAATGTCATTATAGTAAAGATGGTTCTACTTATCTAGGGTTTTGATTTTCTCTATGAGTGTCATCTAATCATCTGTCTGTCTGTCCTAAATTTGGTGTGTTACTTGGTTGATGAAATTAAAAAGAAAAAATGTTGAATATGAATTTGTTCTCTATTTAAAAAAAACCTTAAACTAAAACTTAAACCCTAAACCTATAACCTAAACCCTAAACCTTAAACCCTAAACCCTAAAAACCCTAAACCTTAAACCCTAAACCTAATCCCTAAACCCTAAACCCTAAATTATAAACCCTAAAAAAAAGCTAAAACCTAAAAGCCTAAACTCTAAACACTAAACCATAAACCCTAAACCTTAAAACCATAAATCCAAAACCCTAAAACATACCCCTAAACACACCATAAACCAAAACCCTAAATCCTAAACCTTAAACCCTAAAATAACACTTAACCTAACCTACAAAGCCTAAACTAAACCCTAACCCTTGAATAATGATGTCATTAGGGTAGATCTAAAATGATCTAATCTTAACATAGTTATGGTAGATAAAGAAGATGTCTTCAAGAGACTTTTAACAATTGGAGATTTGAATACCTAAACCCTAACCTTAAATCATATTATAATACCATATATTAAGTATAATGTACCATCATATATTTTAGCATGTATTGATGTATTTTTGGATGTTATAAGATGTTTTAAAATGTTTTAGTATATTATGGTATTTTTCCCTATAGTTTATATTAATACAAATCATAAAAAACTTGATTTAATTAATCAGATGATGAAATTTGTTAAATTTGAAGTGGGAATTTGGTTGTAGTTCCAAAGCTATGCTACGCCACTTGTAGTATAAAAAGTCAGATTTTATGTTCAAAATAAATATTATATGTTGTAGCATAGTATAACATCATATATCATAATATATTATTACATTTTAAATTCTTTTAGTATTTATAATCATGTAGTCAAGCTACACTAGCATTATTTATAAAAATGTTAATTTAGACTTTAAAATGGATTTGGCCAAATTCATAATAGGTAGAGCATTGAATCATAATATATTATTTTAATTTAAAATATGTAAGTGATATGACTAAAATATACATTTTTTATTATTTAGACAGTTTATGATTTTTTATCTTAATCAATCCCTTGTGATATGATATGCAATATAATATAACATAATATGTTATAGTGTATTATAATATAGGATGCCATAACATAGTGTAACATCATGCATTATAACATACTATTGTGTATTACTACTTGTGTTTAGCATATTTTAGTTTATTATAGTATGATATAGTAGATTTTGTACTAGTATAATTTATAAAAATACTAATTTATAGGCTGAGATGATGGGGTTTGGCAAAATTTATGGCAAGCTTTAGGGAACATCATTGGGGGTGTGCTATGGTGTGTCATTTAATCAAAAGAATAGAATTTTGCATCCAAAATAAATGTTCAATTTTCAACCAAATTTTATAATTTTTTTTTGCTTAATGTGATTCATTTTTTAGGTGTATTGTAAGATAATATATTATATGAAAGCATATTAATATATAATGTACATAACAATATAACTTCACATATATATGAATGTGGTGGTGTGTTCCTAAATGTTATTGTACATTTTAGTATGTTTTACTTTTGTTATAATACAATGGGTCAAAACTCACAAAAATGTTGAATTGAAAGTTGAGATGGAAGAATTTGGCCAAATTCATGGCACACATCAAGAAGCAACAACTAAATTATGCTATTTTGTACCATTTCTAATAGAAAAATAACAATTTTACATCTAAAATGAACATTAATCATATTTTGAGAAAATTTTATTATTTGTTAATTTTAAGTGATTCTAATGAGGTGTAATATTAGATAATATATTATATTATAGCAAATTATAATATAACATCATATATTATAATATAATATAGGGGTTAATTCTGCTATAATATGTTTAGCATGATATTGTATAGTTAGTTTGAGCTTACACCATCACAAATCATAAAATGTTGATTACAATGTTAAGATGATGTAATTTGAACAAATACATTGTTAGGCTTTTGTTTGAAGTATTAAAGGTGTGCATAAGAGAAGAAATAAGATTTGATGAGAATCTCATGCCAAGGACATGGAGGAGATCCAGGGGATCACACATGCATTGGACATGTGAGGGTCTATGTCGAGGGCATAGAAGAAGAAAATCTATTGGGGATAACATTTTAATTCAATTTTATTATATGATTTATGGAAAGAAGATCCACTAAGGATAAGAATCTATAATCCTCAAGTTAGGATTGACTCAACTTTAATTTATTTTATATTAATTAATGTGGAGGCATATCTGCTAGAGATATGGGCTCGAGTTTGCTGGGGATTGGGTATATGAACCTTCCACTAGGGAAGCACGTTTGGACTATCTATTGGGGATTGGGATTTGAGTTTGATTTCATACATTTTTTTGGGGATGTATTCACTGGGAATAAGAGTTTGGTTGGATTTCTTTGATTTAGACTCTACTAGGGGAGTTACTTTAATTTAGCTCCACTAGATAGGTTGGCTTTGAATTTAATTTATTTGCTTGATGTGGTTATGTATGATTTAGGGCTCCATTGGGTGAAGGGTGTGATTTAACTCCACTAAGGAAAGTCAGATTAGGTTTAATTTAATATGAATTATGAACCTATCGGTGTATGAGAGAAGGCTATATCAACCTTGACTACCTCAGTTTACAAATCCAAAGGGATAGTCTATAGAGCTAGCCAACTAGGGGTTGCCTTTGGTGTGTATGTGACTATGCTATGAAGAAGGCGTGATGGGCACATCTTCCAAAGTGAGGAACAACCACTGGTGACTGTTTATGCAACCGATCGACTAAAATGTCACTAGGGACTTATGTCCACTCAAAAGTAGTGAAGATTAATTTTATCTTAATTTCATGTGAGTTGATATGGTTTGTTTGGTTTAGTTTGATTTCAAATTATGGGCATATCCGCTAGAGATGTGAGCTCGGTCAAATTTAATAGATTTAATTTATGGACCATGTTAGTGTGTGATGGACCCATTAAGAAGGGTCTATAATGAACTTGTCGTATCTTAGATTTATAATTCTAAAGGAATATGTACGTTGTGGTGCGGTGAGCTATGAAACTAAGGGTTGCCATTTGGTACAGCGGTTGTCCTAAGAAAAGGTGTAGCATGAGACATCTTCTAAGCAGAGAATAACTGCTTTGTTGGTACATAAATTGAACCCGACTTTGTGGCAACTACTAAGTGAATGCTGCTGGGGACTTATATCAACTCAAGAGTAGTCAGGCAATTCTTATAGGGATTTTTGTTAACAGTGCCCTAAAGATAGGATTCATGCTTACTAAAAGGTACTACAAGTGAATATAATCCCCAAGTGTATATTTTGTTTATATGTTTATGTGGATCATGTTGGTGTACGAGAGGCCACACTAAAAAGGGGCTATGTCAGCCTTGACCTGTCTCAAATTTATTAGATCAAGGGAGAATCTACAAATCCACAGGACGAATTTTCCAATCATAGGGGTGGTTACTATGAAAGAGGAACTGTCCAATTTGATAGTAACCTGGGTAGTGTCTAAATGAGGTTGCAAAGGATGTGATCCAAATATAGTACCCATAGGGGAGGTGTTACTAGGGGCATTATCCTGAGCCCTGAAAAAGAAAGCCTATAAGTGTACGGTGGCCAACTCAAGGAGAAAGCATAGCAGACATACATTTATCATGAGTGGTGTATCCTAAGTTGCGAGAACCAACCAACCTAAGGTGCTCATCAATGTGCAATGATCAATTTGGAAAGAAAATGTGTAGGTTTACAACTTTCCAAGCGGAACTGATCATCGGGATAGTCTATGGTTGTGGATAGATGTTATTTGACCTAGAGCAACTCTAGCGGGGACAGAGGAGGTGGACAGGACTGAGTAGGGGAAGGAGCCACTAGGGGACTTATCCTAAACCTCAAATATACTTGACCTAGTCAATGCATGAAGGATAATCCATGAAGAAAGCGTGGCAGACTCACATCCTCTTAAATGAAGCCAACATGAGGTAGCTACCAGACCACCAAACTAACAACAAGGTGATCATTGGTGTATTGGCCAAGAATAGAAAGCATAGCGGACTTACATCATCTCAAAGAAAGAAGACTAGGGGTGACACCTCTTAGGGTAGCTTTGAGAACTAGTAACAGTGAGTCTTTGCCGAGGCGTTATATTCATCGAGTAGCGAGATAAAAGATATGTGTTTATTTTATATGTTTGTGTGTAGTTTATGTTTGTGTTGTGTCTATGAAGTGTAGGATGCCGCTCGAGTTTCTTACAACCACCCTAAATACATCACGGTGGATTCACAATCAAGAATATTTTCAACATGGAAGAGATTGAATTTGAAATGAAATTCTCATTAATGATAATTTTTTTTGAAACATGATTTATACTATTTCCTTGAGTAGAGCCCGTTAATTGGAAGCTGGGTGCTCTATGATTAATAAGTTGATAAGATCATCTTTGGTATGCCTTCTCTAGTGGGTTCAAACTTGCCTCCCATCTTACGATGGGCAACCATCGGTCTTCTTAGAACTAAAATAAGCTCTCCTACTTGAAAAGCTCTAGGATGGAACAACTTGTTATGACCTTGAATCATTTTAGCTTTATACAACTTGAGGTTTAGGCATGTTGGTCGGCATCTCTCCTTTAATCATTCGAGCTCTTCTAAGCATTACGCTTCTCATTTACCCTATTGTATCTAATGATGGGAGTTGGACTTCTAATGGTAGAATGGCTTTGGATCCATACATTAAGGAGAAAGGGAGATTGAGTTGGAGTTCTATGTGGTGTGATAGGCCCTGACAAGGCTTCAACTTTGCACTACTTGCTTGTTGTTATTGAGTGTCTTCCTTGTATTTGTATGAGAGTTATGTTGAAGGCTTATTAAACCAGCCATTTACCCTCGGGTAATTGATGGTAGAATATCTCCAATATATGTTGTGTCTCTGGATAAATTTGTTGATCTCTTGAATGCGGTACCAATATTAGATATAATTCATCAAGACACTCTAAACTTATATATGATATGGTTTCTAAGAAACTAGAGCATTTGTGACCTCTCACGAGTAAAATTGCTATCACCCATTTGAAAAAGTGTAAAAGATGAATTGATGACCCTTGCAAGAATGAGGATCAATCGGACCCACTATGTTGGTACCCCAACACTCGAATGGCCATGAGGCCAATGTAGGATCTAGAATATTGGGTGGCTAGTCTAGGACCACACCGTGTATTTGACAATAGTGGCATCTCTTAGACATATTTATGCAATCTTTAATCATCGATGACCTGTAGTTTCCTAATCTTTTGATCTTGGCTTTCATCTTTGGATCATATTGGTTGGCTCTACATAATCTTGAGTGTACCTCGATCACAATCTTATGGGCTTCGTGCTTGTCTAAATAATGTAACAACATATAATCAAAAGACCGTCGGTACAAGACACCATCCACTAAAGCTTAGAAAAGTACTCTCTGCTTCATCTGATGGGCTTGGGACTTCTCTTGAGGTAGTTTGCCTTTATTTAGGTAATCCATGAATGGTTTCCTCTAATCTAACTCCTCGTCCTTCTTAGAAATGACAACCTCCCCTTCAAGAGAGTGCTTTTTGATGAGTTCAATATTAATAAGAGATAAGACTTGTCTATTTTGGATCTTTATTGATATGGTCTCATCCTTCATACATACTACCCTTTCACAAGCTTTAAAGCATTGGCTAAAGCTATGTTCTCTCCTCGAGGAATCTTATAAATGGTAACATGGGATTTGGGAAAATAACTCCATGGTGTACTGGTATGATGTAGCTTGTGCTTTATAACTTATAAGACCTATTTGGTTGATAACTAGCTAAGAATCTCAAAAGATGTTGAGTTACGGATGCTTAGAGACTAACTCTAGGCAGGGCAATCAAGCCACAATAACTCCGATTTTGTGGTATAGAGTTAACATTACCTAGAGTAGTAGGTTCTTCTCCTCTTTGAGAGGAAGCACCATCAAATACATCTCCGATTGGTGAATGCGGTATCCCCTAAGTTCATGATTTATTCATTAGAGACCATCACTAAGAGGAAAGTCGGCGGAAGTGAGTGTCGAGCCGGCGAAACATCCTTTCCTTTGCGGGAGAGTGCGATGGTAATATCTGAGGGGATCATGGATCATGGATCATCATACCGAGCATTGGTTGTCATGAGATCTTTGGTGGATTCATCGCATCAGTTCACCTTATAAAGAAGCATGTAGTACTATAGCTTTTGGGATGCAAAGATTAAAATGCCTCTAGGATGGATAATTAGCTTTAGTAAAGATTAGATGATGGCTGAGGTAGTAGAGTGTATTTTCCTTCTCTTCATCATTGGCTGGGGATAACAAAGCACCAAGGGAGTCATTTAACACAACGTATATTATGGTGGCTTGCCCGGGTGAGCTTCTAGGCGTCATCAAGTAATTCTTGATGTCTTCAAAGGCATGCTCACACTTGTCATCCCACTTGAGCTTCGCATCCTTTTTTTATAAGTGTTGAGAATGGCTAACATCTTCCCTATAAGTTAGAAATAAAGCATCTTAGATATGCCAACTGCCCTTGGAATGATTTAAGTTGAGTTAAACTTTTAGGGGGTGGAATTTCTAATATCACATTGATCTTCTCCAAATTGATTTTGATTCCCTAGTGTTGGACAAAAAATACAAGGAATTTCCCTAAAGCTACTCCGAATGCACACTTCAGGGGGTTCATTTTGAGGTTAAATTGTCTTAATTGTTAGAAAACTACTCTCAAGTCAAAGAGATGGTTTTCTTTTTCTCTGACCATGAGATCATGTGCACTTGACTAGATGATGAATGAGTTCATCAAAGATTCAGTTATAGTTATATGTATGTAACATCGACATTTTTTAAGTGAAAGGCATGACCTTATAGTAATAGATTCTTATCAAGGTTCTAAAGCAGTGTTTCTTTCATCTTTAGGGGTCATCTATATTTGGTTATAACCAAATGACCCATCCATGAAATAGAAGATTGCATGAGCTGAGGCAATGTCCACCATCTGCTTTGAGATTGGTAGTAGAAATTCATCTTTTGACATGCCTTATTTAAATCCCTAAAATCAACGCATATGTGAATTTGGCCATTATTTTACTTAACTGGGATGTCACTCACTAACCAAGTTGGGTATTTTTCTTCTTGGATGAAGCCAACATCGATCAATTTTTGACTTCATAAATGACTAGTTGTTCTATGTCCAATGGCATGCGTCTAGGAGCATGCTTGATAGCGTTAGCAGTAGGCTATATTGCTAGTTTATGGACTGCTACATCAGGAGCCAATCCAGGCATCTCTTTATAACTTCATGCAAAGCAGTCCTTAAACTCAATCAATAGCCTAACTAAGCCATTGGTTTCAATTTCATTCAACAAATAACTGATGTATGTCGGGCGTGGATCTTCTTCAGTTCTTAAGTTGATTTCCTTGAGCTCGTCAATGGTTTACTTGATCTCTACTTCAAACTCTAGTGGTGCATCTTTGACTTCAAAATCATCTAGATTATCTGAAGTTTCTAAGCATAGTTTCTCATATGAGTTAATGTGATTTTAAAAGAATCTATCAAATTCCAAATGATTAGTGAGGACTAAGTAGTAATCATCATCATCATTTGGATTGTAGAATCTAGTCTGGTCTTGATTGAGAGCTTTTGCATTTGTTCTTCCATATTCTTTCATGGTAGTCTGGCTTGTGCTTTGACCAAGTATGTGGGATTAACCCTTTTTTGCAAAATTATGAACAAAAGGAAAGCACAATCAAAAGGTAATTCTATTAAATCTTTATATGAATCATCCTTAAGCACTACATCAACTTCTTGACTTGAGGATGATGCTCCCTAAAAGAACCTCTAAGTCTTCACACCTATGGATGACTTAGGGGCTTCCCTAACTACCAAACCATCAACTTTTTGAGAGGAATGTGGGGTTAGAGCTAAAGTTCTCAACTGATGCTTAACTGCTTCACATATAGACTTAGATACAGTTTTGTTTTGCTTTGGAGCCCGGCCTTCATGGTTATCTGGCTTAAGTTTCACCTCTAGGGCAATCTACTGCTGAGAAAAGCTAGATGGTGTGTTAACCATATAAGACTCATCTCATGAACTATATTCTAAGTTTATATGGATAGCAAGTGTACTCCTTATAGCTGGGACTTATCTTCTATGGGGTGGCCAATAATGAGATTTTCCACCCTTGAGATTGCCTCTGAACTGCTGGCCTCTTCCTCTGCCTAGTGGAGTTCAAGTCATCCTACCTATATGTATTTCAAATCTGCCCAAATCAAATCCAATGTCAATTAATCATTCTACCCTTAGGTCAAGGGCTTCACACGAGACAAATCACCCATGTAAGTGGTCATTTCCATTCATTGGCCACTTGGTACTCTCCCAATGGTCCACTAGCTAGGACATTGGCCAGCAATGGGTGGTTGGGTTGGTACCCGTGGGAGGTAAAATCACCTCACCCACCCCATTGGAGCATTTGAAACCCATAAAACACCCATGATTCCTTCTTAGCAGCCACCTCCACACGTTCAACCAACCAAGCCGAGCCAACTCACCTACTCCCTACCACCCATGACTCCCTGAGATGATTGGTCGGCCAGTAGAAGATAAATCTGATCCAACCATCCGATCAAGATGAAAGGGGTATATACCCCCTTGTTTCCACTCAAACACACACAAAAATCATTCTGTAGAGCCCTAGCTACCCAAGATGACCTGCTAGAGCCATTCCCTAATCTCTCGAGCTTATTCCTCGATCAGAAAATGTCATTCCTTTCTATCACAAAATAGGACACTCCCATTTCTGACCTCACTTTCCTATTTCTCCATCAAACTCAAATTAACTTTTCACTCACCTTCCCTAGGCCTCTTTGAGCAAGAATGAATCATCTCTCAAGCTTCTCGAGCACCGGTGGGACTTCATTCAAAGTCGAGCTCCAAATCCTTGGTTTGTGGCCATCTGAGCAAACATCAAGGAATTGATCCTATTGTTGCTCAACAGGCTTCGTCTCTACTAGGTGAAGCTTCCTTAATCATTCGAGCCACCAGCCTTGAGCTCCGATGAGGTATGCTTTCAAAACCAATCTTTAGGCAAAAAAGTGTTGGAGCTTTTTGAAGAAAACTTACATCTCATGTGATCTTGACTGTTGGATCCCCTCCGATTGATGTCGTGAAGGTGTGGGAACCTTTTGGAGTTAATCTGAGCTCGGGTAAGCTCAGATCAAGTGAGCAATGGCTTACGAACTCCATTCTCCCTCACTCGTGTGACGTTAGATCACACACCTAAAAGAGTTTAATGAAATTATGGTTAGTCCACAAATGTGGAAAAACCATACGAGTAAGTAATTAAGTCCCTTAATCTAATTAACTATTAATTAAGAGCCAATTGCATTACGCCCTTTTATTTTCTAGGATCATTGCAAGTTTATTTTCCATATATCATGTTAGCTCATAATTATTTAGTAATTACTTTACGGTGACATAGGTAAAGGTAATTAATTCATCTAATTAAGAGTTCAACTTAATTAGCTATTAAAATCAACTTAATTATATTTCCTAAATTAAATCAAATCATTAATGTTGGAATGGGTTTAAACAACAAGTGATGATTTCTCTTCTCCTTTTTAATTGAAACCAAATCCAAAACTTAATTAATAAAGAAGCTTTGGTTTGCTTTAATCCTAAATCCTAAACCTAAAAACCCTAAACCCTAAAACAAAACCAAGACACCCTAAACCTAAACCTACAAACCCTAAACCCTGACAAACCACAAAACCCTAAACCACAAAAATAAACAATAAAGCCACTACATTAAAACTCCCAAACCCTAAACCTAAAACCTAAAACCTAAACCTAAAATAAATAAACATAAAATAAAATAAATAAAAGAACCTAAACCTAAATAAAATAATAAAATAAAATAAAATAAAAACCTAAACTTAAACTTAAACATAAAAATAGAATTAAATCTAAACTCAAATAAAATAAATAAAAACCTAAACTAAACTAAAAAATAAAAAACCTAAATAAAATAAAAACTAAATGTAAAATAAAATTAAAATAAACTAAAATAAAATAAAAACTAAATAAAAACCTAAACTTAAAAAATAAACCTAAAAAATAAAACTTAAAAATAAATAAATAAAATAAAACCTAAACCTTAAACTAAAAAAAATTAAAACTAAAATAAAAAAATAAAACCTAAACCTAAACTAAAAACTATACTAAAATAAATAAAACCTAAAAACCTAAACCCTAAAATAAATAAAATAAATTAAAATAAACCTAAACCTAAACTAAAAAAATAAACCTCATAAAATATAAAAACCTAAAAAAAACTACCTAAACTACAAACTAAAACCTAAACCTAAAATAAAATAAAACTAAAATAAAACTAAAACTAAACTAAAATAAACCTAAACCTAAACCAAAAAAATAAACTAAATTAAAAAACTTAAACTAAATTAAATAAACCTTAAATAAATAAACTAAACTAAATAATAATAAAAAATAAACCTAAATAAAAATAAAAAATAAAATAAACTAAACTAAATAAATAAAAAATTAAATAAACCTAAACCTATCGGTTTACTTAATTTAAAAAAAATCAGAAACCTTAAACCTTAAATCCTAAACCCAAAACCCTAAACCTACAAGCCTAAACCTCAAAACCTAAAAAACCCTAGATCCTAAAGCATAAACCCTAAACCTTAAACCCTAAACTACCTACCCTACTAAAACCTTAAAAAACCCACAAACCCTAAACCCTAAACCCCAAATAAACCCTAAATAAACACTAAAACACAAAGGCTAAAACCAAAACATAAACTAGATCCAAAATAAAATAAATGAAAAACCTAAACCAAAATAAAAATAAAAAAACATAAACTAAAACCAAAGGATGTAAAATAAACTAAAAAAATAAAAATAAATAAAACTAAAATAAAATAAATAAAACCTAAATAAAACTAAAAAAAACCTAAATAAAATTAAAATAAAGCCTAAAATCAAAATAAAATAAACCTAAAATAAAATAATATAAAACTAAATAAAACCTAAACCTTCAAACTAAAAGAATAAACAAAAGAAAACTTAAACTAAAACTAAAAAAAAAAATCTAAACCTAAAATAAAAAAAAGAAAATAAACTTAAACCTAAATAAAATAACTAAAATAAATAAACCTTAACCTAAACCTAAAATACTAAACCTAAACCTATAAAATAAACCTAAAGTAAACCTAAAATAAAACTTTAAACCTAAAAGAAAATAAAACCTAAACTACACCTATAAAAATAAAACCTAAAACAAAATAAAATTAAAATAAAACTAAAATAAACATAAACCTAAAAATAAACTAAAATAAATTAACCTAAAATAAAACTAAACTAAATAAAATAAAAGTAAATGAAATATAATGAAATAAACTATAATAAATAAAAAAAATAAACTAAATAAATAAACGGGTTTACAAAAAAAAAACTTAAACCCTAAACCCAAAACTATAAACTCAACCCTAAACCTTAACCATAAACCTAAAACCCTAAACCTAAATAAAAACCTAAAAACCTAAACAAAACTAAATAAAACCTAAAAGTAAAATATGTAAAAAAACCTAAACCTAAATAAATTAAAATAAAATAAAATAATACAAAAACCTAAACCTAAACCTAAAAATAAAATAAAATAATCTAATAAAAATAAACTAAAATAAAATAATTAGAAATTTAAACTAAACTAAAAAAAATAAAATAATCCAAAGAATAAAAAAGCTAAATGAAATAAAAACTGAAGAACAGCTGACCTGATCTACTACTTATGGAATTGTATTTTTATAGTTGAGACGGTTCTAGTTATCTAGGGTCTTTTATGTGCTCTATGCATGCTTGTTTTTTATTTATGTTGTCACTTATTTCTTACAAAACATGGTGTGTTACTTGGTTGACAAAATCAAAAATAAGAATGTTGAATCTAAATTCTCGTTAAAAACCAAAATCCCAAACCCTAAACTAAAACCAACTAAACCTAACCCTAAACTCAAAGCCCTAAACACTAAACTAAACCTAAACCCTAAACCCTAAACCCTAAATCCTAAGAAAATAAAAAAATCTAAACCTAAACTAAATAAAACCTAAAAATAAAATAAATGAAAAAACTTAAACTAAATTAAAATTAAAAATAAAATAAAATAAATGGAAAACATAAACTAAAGCCTAAACCTAAACCTAAACCTAAAAAGAAAATAAACTAAAAAAAATAAAACTTAACTATAATAAATTTAATAAAAATCTAGACTAAACTAAAAAATAAATAAAATAAATAAAAAAAAAACTAAACCTAAAATAAAAATAAAATAAAATCTACATAATAACCTAAACCTAAAAATTAAACCTAAAATTAAAACTTAAAAATAAATTTTAAAAAAAAAACCTAAACCCAAAACTAAAAAAAAAATTCTAGTCCTGAAATGAAAATAAACCTAAACCTAAACCTAAACTAAAATAGAAAAAACCTAAACCTAAGCCTTAAATAAACTAAACCTAAACTAAATAAAATAAACTAAACAAAAAATAAACCTAAACCTAAACTAAAAAATAAAACCTAAAATAAAAATCTAAAACTTAGACCTAAAAAAGATAAAATAAAAACATAAACCTAAACCTAAAAGTAAAAAAAATAAAACCTAAACCTAAAAAATAAAATAAAAATAAAACCTAAACCTAAAAAAATAAAATAAAATAAAAATAAAACTAAACTAAAAAATAAACCTAAACCTAAACCTAAAACATAAACTAAAATAAAAACCCAAACTAAAATAAATAAAATTAAAATAAATAAACTAAACTAAATAAAAATAAAAATCAAATCAAATCAAAATATAAAATAAATTAAAATAAATAAAAAATGAAATAAAATAAGTAAAAAATAAAGGAAAAAAAATTAAAAAAACCCTAATCCTAAACCCTAAACCCTAAAACTAACCCTAAACCTAAAACTCTAAACCCTAAGCCCTAAACCCTAAAACTCTAAACCTTAAACATGAAACAGAACCCTAAACCCTAAACCTTAAACCTTAAACCATAAACCCTAAAGCCTAAACCCTAAACCCTAAACCCTAAACTAACCCTGAACCATAAGCTAACCCTAAAACCTAAAAACCCTATACCATAAAGTGTAAACACTAAAACCTTAACCATAAACCCTAAACCCTAAATCCCTAAACCTAAAATCATAAAAACCTAATAACCTAAACCTAAACAAAATAAATAAACCTAAACCTAAATAAAATAAAATAAAAAATATACTGAAAACCTAAAGTAAACCCTAAACTAAAACTTAAAAATAATATAAAATAAACTAATATAAATAAACTAAATTAAAATAAATAAAAACCAAAACTAAACTATAAAATAAAATAAACTTAAGAATAACATACCTAAATAAAATAATTTAAAATAAATATAAAATAAACTTAAATAAAATAAAAAATAAACTAAATAAAAACCTAAACCTAAAAACTAAACCTAAAAAATAAAACCTAAAAATAAATAAAAAAATAAAACCTAAACTCTAAACTAAAAAGAAACCTAAACCTAAAATAAAAATAATAAAATAAAACTAAACCTAAACAAAAATAAACTAAACTAAAATAAATAAAACCTAAACCTAAACATAAAATAAACTATACCTAAACCCTAAACAAAATAAAATAAAATAAACTAGAATAAACATAAACCTAAACTAAAAAACAAAATGTAAAATAAAAACCTAAAACCAAAACCTAAAAAATATAATAAAAACTTAAACCTAAACCTGAAAACAAAAATAAAACCTAAACTTGAAAAATAAAATATAAATAAAACTCAACAAAAAAAATAAACCTAAACTTAGACCTAAATACAAACCTAAATAAATAATATAAACTAAAATAAATAAACTAAACTAAATAAAAATAAAAAGTAAATATAAATAAAAATAAAAAATAAAATAAATAAACAAAATAAACGAAAGAAGAAATGTTGAATCTAAATTTCTTCTCTATTAAAAAAAATGATAAACCATAAACCTAAACTAAAACTTGAACCCTAAACCTAAAACCTAAACCCTAAACACTAAACCCTAAAAACCCTAAACCCTAAACCCTAAACCCTAAAACCATAATCCTTAATTCCTAAACCCTAAAACATAAACCCTAAACCTAACCTCTAAACCCTAAACCCAAAAAAACCATAATCCTTAAACCCCAAACCCCAAACCCCAAACCCTAAACCCTAAACCCTAAATGCTAAAAACAAAAAGATAAATTAAATAAAACTAATAAATAAAAAAAAATCTAAATCAAAATAAAATAAAATTAAATAAAAATAAAAACATAAATTAAAACCTAAACATAAACCTAAACCTAAACATAAACCTAAAAGAAAATAAAATAAAAAATAAAAACTAAACCAAAAATAAAATAAATAAAAACCTAAACTAAACTCAAAAATTAAAAACTTCAATAAAATAAAAACAAAACCTAAAATAAAAATAAAATAAACTTAAAATACAATAAAATAAAATTTAAGTCAAAATCTAAACCTACATAATAAACTTAATGATAAAACCTAAAAAATAAATAAAAAAACCTAAACCCTAAACTAAAATAAAAACCTAAGCCTAAAATAAAAATAAACTAAACTTAAACCTAAACTAAATTAAAATAAATGACCTAAAACCAAAAAATAAATTAAAACCTAAACCTAAACAAAATAAAATAAAATAAACTAAAAATAAACCTAAACCTAAACTAAAAAATAAAACCTAAAAATAAACCTTAAATAAAAACCTAAAACCTAAACTTAAAAATTAAAATAAAAACCTAAACATAAACCTAAAAATAAAAAATAACCTAAACCTAAAAAATAAAAATAAAAATAAAACTAAACTAAAAAAATAAACATAAACCTAAAATTAAACCTAAAAAGTAAACTAAAATAATAAAAAAACCTAAACTAACATAAATTAACCTAAAATAAATAAACTAAACCTAATAAAAATAAAAAATAAAAAATAAAATCAACTAAAATAAATAAAACATATACTAAACAAACTAAACAAATCTTAACCTATCGGTTTGCTTTTTTTAAAAGACCTAAAACCCTAAAATAATAGATCCTAAAGTTACTAACCCACTAACCCTAAACCCAACTACCATACCACCCTAAATCATAACTCTGACTACCCTAAAATCTATCTAAAATCTAACCATTAACCTAAACCTAGTTCCATTAAATATAAACCTAAAACCACAACCCTGAGCACAAATAAACCCTAAAAATAAATCTATAAACTCTACCACTAGCCATAAAATAATCTAAAAATGACTGACCATACCACTAGGCACTGAGCCATCCTAGACCTAAATCTAGGCCCTAGCCACCAAACCTGACCACTGATGACCCTCCTCTTAAACTGACAACTAAAATCTGAGCTCTAAACCCTGAACTAAAAAGAGAACTGACCCAACTTAAACACTGACCCTACCAAACCTAAATCAGAAACTGACCTAAACCTAAACTAAACCCTAAACCCTAAACCCTAAACCCTAAAAAATATTAAAATACTAAACCTAAAAATACTAAAACTACCAAAATCCTAAACTGAAAATCTATATAAAACTAAAATAAAACCTAAAATAAAATAAATAAAATTTGAACCTAAATAAAATAAAATAAAAATGACCTAAAACCTAAACTTAAAGTAAAATAAAATTAACATGAATAAAACCAAAATAAAAAAAATTAAATGTAAAATAAAATAAAATAAACCTAAAATAAAATAATAAATAAAACTAAACTAAAAACTTAAAATAAAATAAAATAAAACTACTAAAACTAAACTAAATAAAATAAAACCTAAACCTAAAATAAAAAAACATAAACATAAACCTAAATTAAATAAAATAAAATAAACTAAAAATATAAACCTAAACTAAAAATAAAACCTATAATTAATCAAAAATAAAACCTAAAAATAAACCAAAAAAATAAAATAAAAACCTAAACCTAAACCTAAAAATAAAAAATAAAACTTAAACATAAAAAATAAAATAAAAATAAAACTCAACTTAAAAATAAACTTAAACCTAAAAAAACTAAAATAAAAATGCTAAATTAAAAATAATTAAACTTAAAATAAATAAACTAAACTAAATAAAAATAAAAAATAAACATAAAAAATTAAAAAAAAAAAATATATATAAAATAAAAAATAAAAATAAATATATACTAAAATCCTACTTTAATTAATTTAAAAAAAAACTTAAAACCACAATCTAAATCTAAAACCTAACAAACCCTAAAAAAAAACCACAAACTAAATATGAGCTAACACTGGCAGTACCTAAAGAATAAAACCAACCAAACCCCAACCTGATAAACCTAAACCCAAAACCATAATCCTTAACCCTAAGCCCCAAACCTCAAAAACCACAAACTACCTTAAACCTAAAATGTTAAAACAAAACATAAATAAATAAAATAATAAATAAAAATCTAAACCAAAATAAAATAAAATAAAATAAAATAAAACAAACTAAACTAAACATAAACCTAAACTTAAACATAAAACCTAAAAGAAAATAAAATAAAAAATAAAACTAAACCAAAATAAAATAAATAAACTAAATAAAACTCAAAATTAAAACTTAAATAAATAAAAAATAAAACCTAAAATAAAAATAAAATAAACTTAAAATACAATAAAATAATTTAAGTCAAAATCTAAACCTAGATAAACTTAATGATAAAACCTAAAATAAATAAAAACCTAAAAACTAAAATAAAACCTAAACCTAAAATAAAAAATAAAATAAACTTAAACTTAAACTAAACTAAAATAAATAAAAATAAAATAAACTAAAAGAAACCTAAACCTAAACTAAATAAAATAAATAAACTAAAAATAAACCTAAACTTAAACTTAAAATAAAACTAAAATAACCAAATAAAACCTAAAACCTAAACTTAAAATCAAATAAAACCTAAAACATAAAATAAAAATAAAAAAAAACCTAAAAAAATAAAAATAAAAATAAAACTAAACTAAAAAAATAAACATAAACCTAAACTTGAACCTAAAAAAGAAAACTAAACTAAAAAAACCTAAACTAACATAAATCAACCTAAAATAAATAAACTAAACCTAATAAAAATAAAAAATATAATCAACTAAAATAAATAAAATATATACTATACAAAGTAAACAAATCTTAATCGGTTTAATTTAAAAAAAACCTAAACCAAACTATAATAAAATCCACAATGTTACACTAAATAAACTAAACTAACTAAATTCTAAACCTAAACCTTAAACCTTAATCTTAAACCAAATCTTAAACCATAAATCATAAACCAAACCTAATACTAAACCTAATGCTAAATCTAAACTATAAATAACCATTAACTAAAACTATAAAAACCATAAATTAAACTACTTTATAATAAACTAAATAAACTAAATAAAACCTAAACTAAAAACTAAACTATAATATAAAAGAGCCTAAAAAAAAAACCAGGCCTTACTCCTATAACTAACCTGAACTACTAACTATACTTAGATGATCCTAAACTCATAATAAACTATAGATAAAACTCCCTAAACCTATGAACTCTAAATCCATCACTAAAATAAAACCACAACTACCTAAATAAAATATAAACCTATACTAAATAAATCCTAAAAATAAAATAAATAATACAAAATTTGAACCTAAATAAAATAATAAAATAATATAAAGTAATGACCTAAACTAAAACCTAATCTTAAAAAAGTAAAAATAAAATAAACTTATGAATAAAAAACTAAAATAAAAAAACTAAATGTAAAATAAAAATAAAATAAACCTAAAAATAAATAATAAATAAAACCTAAACCCTAAACTAAAAAAACAAAACTTAAAATAAAAAATAAAATAAACCTAACTTATAAAAAACTAAACTAAAATAAATAAACCTAAACAAACCTAAATAAAATTAAACATAAATATAAACCTAAATTAAATAAAATAAAATAAATAAAATAAACATAAACCTAAATTAAAAAAATAAAACCTATAATTAATCAAAATTAAAAATCTAAAACCTAAACCTAAAAAAATAAAATAAAAATCTAAACCTAAACCTAAAAATTTAAAATAAAACTTAAACCTAAAAAATAAAAATAAAAATCAATTTAAAAATAAACTTAAACCTTAAAAAATAAACTAAAATAAAACCATAAATTAAAAATAAAATAAACAAATAATAAACTAAACTATATAAAAAAAAAATAAACCTAAAATAAAAAAAGCTAAAAATAAAATAAACTCAGACTTACTGGGTTTTTAATTTAAAAAAAAACCTAAATCTGTTCCTAACCTACAACCTGATCACAACCCTAAAATACTAAAACTGCTACCATAAACAATCACTAGAAGCTAAAGCATAAACCACTATCTAACTTAAAACTAACCTCTACCTAAACCCAAAATCATAATCAATGCCAAAAACCTCAACCACTTAAAATAGATGCTAAAACAAAAAACATAAACTAAATAACTAATAAATAAAATCTAAAAGATAAAATAAAATAATAAAAATAAACATATAAAACACATAAATGATACTAAAGAAACATAAAAGAAAGATAAATAAAAATAAAACTAAACCAAAAAAATAAAATAAAAGAAACTAAAATAAACTCAAAATTAAAACTTAAAAAAATAAAACAAAACCTAAAATAAAATAAAATAAACTTAAATATAATAAAATAAAATTTTAGTCAAAATCTAAACCTATAAACTTAATGATAAAACCTAAAAATAAATAAAAAAAAAATCTAAACTAAACTAAAATAAAACCTAAATAAATAAAAATAAAACTTAAACCTAAACTAAACTAAAATAAATAAAACCTAAAACCTAAAATAAACTAAATTAAAAAAATAAACTAAATAAAATAAAATAAACTAAAATAAACTAAACCTAAACTTAAAATAAAACCTAAAAATAAAATAAAACCAAAACTCTAAAAATAAAATAAAACCTAAACATAAACCTAAAATAAAAAAACATAAACTTAAAATAAAATAAAATAAACTAAATAAAAACTAATAAACCTAAACTAAAAAAAGAACTAAAAACTATAATCACCTAAATAAATAAACTAAACCTTAAAATAAAAATAAAATCATCTAAAATAAATAAATAATAAATAAACAAATATAATAACTGTCGGTTTGTTTTAAAAACCTAAACAACCCAAATACAAATCCTAACTACCCTGGCCCTAAATACCTAAAACCCTATGATTCTATAAAACTACCAAACTAATAAACTGAGCCTAAACTAAATCTAAAGATACAAAACCTACACTAATACTTACATAAACTAAACTAAAAAACTCTAAACCTAACCCTCCTACCACTACTAACCACCAAAACTAAACCTAAAATAACCTACTAGCCATGAAATACTATGACCTACCCTAGGCCCTAACCCAACTGAGCTAATGAGTAAAACTAAATCCTGATGACCCTAAACCTGAAAATGACAATCCTGAGCTGAGGCAATCATGGTGGGCTAATGAGTATGGGTATAATTTTAAAAGTAGTGGATGGGCTAAAAATGAGAACCTAGGCCCTGGTGAGATAAAGAATGGTGGATAAAGATAAAATGGGAACTAATCAAAAAAATATACCTACTAAATAAACCTAAATAAAATAAATAAATTTAAACCTAAATAAAATATAATAATGTGAAAACTATAAACTTAAGTAAAATAAAATACTTATGATAAAACCAAAATAAAAAAAAAACTAAAATGTAAATAATTAAAATAATAAATAAAATCTAAACCTAAACTAAAAGAACCTAAACTTAAAATAAAATAAAATAAACCTAAACCTAAACTAAATAAACTAAAATGATAAAACCTAAAAATAGAATTAAAATTAAAAAACCTAGAAATTAAATAGAAATAAAATATTCTAAAATAAACATAAACCAAATAAAAATAAAACTATAATTAATCAAAAAATAAAACCTAAACAAACTAAAAGAATAAAATAAAACTAAACTAAATAAAATAAAATAAACTTAAACCAACTAAAATAAATAAAACTCGAAAAGAAATAAACCAAAAAAAATAAACTAGATAAAACCCTAAATTAAAAAATAAATAAACTTAAAATAAATAAACTAAAATAAATAAAAATAAAAAAATAAACTAAATATACTAAAATAAATAAAATAAAATAAATATACTAAATAAATAAACTGCCAGTTTACTTAATTTTTTAAAAAAAAACCTTAAACCAATCCTAAATCCTAAACACAATCCTAAACCCTAACCTAAACCTAAAACCCTAATCCACAACCATAAACCCCCTATCCTTGTCGTTAACTCTAAAGCATAAACCCAAACTATAAACCCTAAACCTAAACCCTAAACCCCAAACGAAACTTAAACAAAACTAAATAAATTAAAAATAGACACAAAACCTAAAACTAATAAACCTAAACCCTTAGAATGGGAAGAACCTTGTGGTAGGAACATCCATCCAGCTTAGTCTTGATCTGGCGATGGAGGTGAAGGTGGAGGTGATTATTCTGATGACGGTGGGGATGCAGGAGATGTTGGTGGATATGGAGGTGGTCAAAGCAGTTGTGTTTATGGAGGTGGGAGGAGAGATGGAGGTTAAAAGATGATGGTGGTGGAGGGAGAGATCGAGGATATGATGGTGGATCCTGCTACTCGAAAGGTCGGGGTGTTTCTGATGGGAACTAGAGAAAATAAAGAATGACCAATCCAATCTGCTGCATATGGAAGGGTGTCTTTTTAGTAGAGATGGTTCTAGTTATCTAGGGTTTTTAATTTTCTCTATGCGTGTTCTTTTTTATCTATGTTATCAATTGTGTCTTAGAAAACTTGGTGCATTACTTGGTTGATGAAATCGAAAAGAAGAAATGTTGAATCTAAATTTGTTCTCTGCTAAAAAATAAAATGGGAAATGCTATTTTATCTTCTTAATCACACTAAAAAGCTTCTTTCTCAAGTTTGCTACAAAATTTCTTACATTCTTCATGGAAGTAATTCTTGTGCTAATTGCCTAGCTAATTTGGGAGGGGAATTAAATGAGCTCACTTTATTTGATAACCATAGCTTACCTAAGCATCTGCATGTGGTCAATCCAGATAGTACTAGACTACCTTACCTCAAATTTTAACCTTCTGCAGTTTTGTTAATCTTTTTCTATGGTGATTTTATACAGTTTATTTTTTGGTTTTTTTTGTGCTCCCCTCACTAGGAAGTGGGTTTTGGTGACTTTATTTCTATACTTAAACCCCCTTCCTCTTTACCCAATTCTATACTTGCCTGGCCAATTTTTGGGTCTTAGTGGTGCTATTTTTAATTGGTTTCCTTATCCTCTAAGCCTAGTTATTTTCTTTCTATGGCTCATGCTTTGTGTCTCTTGTTGGGTTGTGGTTGTGCCAAATTTTTTCCTACCCTTTTTTTAATGAATGTTGGGTTTGCCTCTAGTTTTAGTTTTTTTTTTGAATTAGATTTGCTAATATGGTTGGTTCTTGATTCTTTATTTATTTATTTTTTTTCATCAGCTATTTTGGGTGGTTATTTTTCATGGCTACTATTGGCCTCTTCTTGCTTGGTTCTCCATTCCTAGTTTGGCTTGGAGGTTTTTGTTGGTTGGTTCTATCTACATTGTGAATTTGTGTTAGCTGTTCTGTGGTTGTTGTCTCCCCATTTTCTCCTTTGTAGTGATTGTCTACTCTTTGGGATTTGGAAGGGGTTTTGTTTGCCTCTGGCCTTGTTCCTTTCCTTTCAGTTTTGTTGCTTCTGGTTGGGTGGTCCTCCTTGTCCTTTTCTAGTTCGACTAGGTGACTATAATTTTTATTTCTTGGTTATTTTGGAGATCTCTAGGGGGTTGTAGCTTTTCTGTTGTTATTCTTTTCCCTCTTTTTAGGCTTTGTATTAGTTCTATCTACTGGTTGGTTTTGTTGGGTGACTAGGCTGGTTGGCTATTTTGGATGACTGGGTTGGTTGGCTGGGTAGATGTGTTGTTTGTGTTTGATGGTTGGTTAAGTGCTTTTGGTTGGGTTTCTGGTCTGCTCCTAGGTTGGTTATCCTTTCTCGGCTATAGCTATTTTTCCTTTAATTTTTCTTCCCGATTTGGGTGTCACTTTTCCCGCTGCTTTGACTTCTCCTACTGCTCATTCTGTTGGCTGCTGGCCTGGGAGGTTTTATTGGCTATTTTGTTGGTGGAGGATATGAGCACTTGTGATTTTTTTTGGTCCTATTTTAGAACGTGTTGTTGGGGTTGCTGAGGGTTTTTGTGCTATCTTGCCTTAGATGCTTGTGTAGTGTGGTGTTTTGAGCTTTATGTTGGCTGTTTGTATTGACTCCCTTTGGTTTAGTTGGCTCTCTTTGTTTCCTGATATTGTCCTCTTGGTTGGTGATGGTGGATTTGCTTTCCTTTTGGTTTCCTTGGTGGTAGTTTTGATGGTAACTTCTGGATGCCCTCTTGGTCTCTCTATGCTATGGCTTTCCTCTCTCTGGTGTTGCTTATCTTCTACTATTTTGTTGTCTGGGTGGAGGTTTTTCCCATGGATTTGGATTGCTAGTGCTCTGGAGATAGTTGTGGGTTGTTCTCGGCCACAGACCTTGCTGTAACTTCTGAGATGCTGGCTTTATGTGTTTGTTCTATTGTAGGTTTTGGTTCGTGGGTTGGCTGTTGGCTTGCTACTAGCTAGCTATTTTTCTCTATTTTTTGGTGCAAGAACTAGATCACTATGCACTATTTTTCCTTGGATAGTTGCTTATATTAGATATGCTGGCTATGATGGCCTCGATGTTTTCCTATATCTTCTCTCTAGTTGGTAGCATGCATATGATTGTAACCCTTCTCATGAAGTTTGGATGCTCATATGTATTTTTGCCCCTTGAGATGATCTTAACTGAGCCCTAGCCTTCTCTTTCTTAACCCATTCTAAATTGTTTACTTTAGCATTTTTCTTTGAGATATGGCCATTTCCTTTGTAGTGTTTTGTAGATTTCTTTTGTAGGTTGGAACTTCATAGATGGAATGATCTTTACTCAACCAAATCAAGTTCTATTATTGTGGATCTTGCTTATCTTGACTTTCAAAGGGATCATGAACTACAGTTGACTAGTCCTTTTACTATTTTTTTAAGTTTTATTAGTCATTTTTGTGTACTTTATGATTTGTTTTTATGCTATTATTTTAGCTCTTTTATTTTCTTTTTTCCATTGTACTTAGATAGGGGTTTAGCTCTTTAGGTTTCTTGTAGCTCTATGAGCAGTAGAAATTTGAGCTTTACCCCTTTTAAGGACATTGTATCCTTTATTTTTAAGGTAATAAAATTCTAACTTTCAAGGCTTAGTCTAGATCTACCAGTGAATTCAAAGGCAGAGGCAACAGTTATCGAAGTGGTGGTGGGGGATCTGAAGGTGCTGGTGGATATGGAGGTGGTGGTTGGAGTGGTGGTGGTTATGGAGGCTGGAGGAGCAACGGAGGTTACAGCCGTGGTGGTGGCGGAAGGAGATATCGGGGATTTGATGGTGGACCCCACTACTTGAGAGGCTAGGGTGGTTGATGAGGGCTGAAGAACGAGATCTTCAATCTTTTATGGAACTATCTCTTTAGAGAAGGTTCTAGTTATCTAGTATTTTTTATTTGCTCTATGCGTGCTCATTTTTTATCTATGTTGTCACTTGTGCCTTAGAAAATTTTGTGTGTTACCTGGCTGATGAAATCAAAAAGAAGAAATGTTGATTCTCAATTTGTTCAATTTTCAAAAAAAAAAAAACCAAAACCCTAAACCCAAACTAAAACTTGTGCCTAAACATAAAACTTAAACCCAAAACCTAAATCCTAAACCCACAAACCCTAAATACTAAATCCTAAAACCTAAACCCTAAACCACAAACCTAAATCCACAAACACCTAAAACCTGAACCCCCAATCCACACCCTAAAAAACCTAAACCCAAAATCTTAAACCTAACCAAACCCCAAACCTAAAGCATAAACCCAAAACTCTAAACCACAAACCCTAAATCTAAACCCAAACCCTAAACCCATCCCTAATCCTAAACCTAAACACCAAAAAACCTAAATGTAAAGTAACTAAATAAATTAAAAAATAAACCTAAACCTAAAACTAATAAACATAAACCTAAACCTAAACCTAAAGAATGGAGAAAGGCAAGAACATCACCATCAACCAGGCTTTGTTTAGATCTAGCAATGGAGGTGACGGCGGAGGCGGCGATTATTGTAGTGGTGGTCGGGGATATGGAGGTGCTGGTGGATATGAAGGAGGTGGTTGGAGAAGTGGTGGTTATGGAGGTGGGAGCAGCGACGGAGGTTACAGCCATGGTGGTGGTGAAGGTAGATATCAGGGATATGATGGTGGATCCCACTACTAAAGAGGCCGTGGTTATTTTATTAGGAACTGGAGAAACTAAAAAATGGTTGATCCGGTCTGCTGCTTATAGAACAATGTCATTATAGTAGATGGTTCTAGTTATCTAGGGTTTTTATTTATATGCTCTCATTTATCTATGTCATCACTTGTGTCTTAGAAAACTTGGTGTGTTACTTGGTTCTGAAATTGAAAAGAAGAAATGTTCAATATGAATTTGTTCTCTGTTAAAAGAAGAAAGACAAAATCCTAAACCCTAAACTAAAACACGAACCCTAAACCTAAACCTAAACCACAAAACCTTAAACCACAAACCCTACCACAACTAACAAACCACAACCCTAACCCTAAAACCCAAACCACAAACCTAAACCTAAAACCATGAACCACAACAACCACAAACCCTAAACCACTAAAACCTAAAAGATAAAAAACTAAAGCTAATTAAATAAAACCTAATAAAATAAATTAAAAAACCAAAATAAATAATAAAATAAAATAAAAATAAAAAAACAAATAAAACTAAACCTAAATAAATAAAATAAAACTAAAAATAAAAACTAAATTAAAATAATAAATAAATAAACTAATCAAAAATAAAACCTAAATAAAATAAAATAAAATAAAACTAATTAAAAACCTAAAACTAAAAATTAACCAAAAGTAAAATATATAAATAAAAAAAAAAACCCTAAACTAAAAGGTTAAACCTAAAATAAAATAAAATAAACTTAAACTAAACTAAATAAACTAGGTAAAATAAATAAAACCTAAACCTAAAATAAACTAAACCTAAAATCTAAACTAAACTAAAAATAAAACCTAAAATATAAAATAAACTTAAAACCAAACTAAAAAATAATATAAAACCTAAAAACCTAAAATAAAAAATAAAACTAAACCTAAAAAATATAATAAAAAAAATAAAACTACCTAAAAAAAAAATAAATAAAAATAAACTAAAATAAAAAAATAAACTAAAATAAATAAATTAAACTAAATAAAATAAAATACCTAAATAAAATTAAAATAAAACTAAATTAAAATAAATAAAAAATAGTCTAAATAAACTAAATAATCCTGAACTTACCATTTTACGTAATTCAAAAAATTAAAAAATTAAAAATTTTAAAAAAAAAAAAAATTCTAACTCTAAACCATAAAAAAATAAACCATGAACCCTTAACCACAAAACTAAGTAAACCACAAACCCACAAACACAAAACTCAAATCCTAAAAAAATAAAACTAAAATAAATATAAACTAAACTAAAACCAAAAAAATAAAAGTAAAATTAAAAAGCTAAAATAAATAAATAAATTAAATAAAAATAAAAAATAAACCTAAATAAAATAAGAAAAATAAAATAAACAAAATAAATAAAAATAAAATAAATTAAAAAATAAAATAAATTGGGTTTGAATTTTATTAAAAAAAAAAAGCTAAACCACAGCCAAATCTTAAACTCAAATCTAAAACCCTAAACCCTATCACAAATAAAACTCAAAACCTTAAACCCCAAAATCCACAAAACTCTTAAACCCAAACCTGACTCTAAACCCAAAAAGACTAAAGCTAAACCACACAAACTTTAAACACTAAACCTAACCCTAAACCCTGAGCCACAAACTTAAAACCATAAATCCTAAGCCACAAATCTAAACCCTATACAGAGTAAAAACCAAATCCCTAAAACCTAAAAAAATTAAACTAAATTAAATAAAACCTAAAAATAAATGATAAAAAACCAAACCTAAATAAAATAAATAAAATAAATAAAATAAAATAAAATAAAAATAAACTAAAAACTTAAACCTAAACCTAAACTAACTAAAAATAAAATAAAATAAAATAAAAACTAAACCAAAATAAAATAAATAAAACTTAAACTAAACTAAAAAAAATAAAATTAAACTAAAATAAAAAACCTAAATAAAATAAAATACAAAGCGTAAAATAAAATTAAAAATAAACCTAAAATAAAATAAAATTAATAAAATAAAACCTAAACTAAAATAAATAAAAAAAATAAATAAAAAAAATAAACTAAACTAAAAACTAAATAAATAACTAAAATAATTAAACTTCTTAAAAAAACTAAACTAAAATAAAATAAAAAAACCTAAAAACTAAATAAAATAAAATAAACTAAAATAAAATAAAAATAAAATAAAACCACAAATATAAAATAAAACTAAAACTTAAATAAAAAAGAAAAAAAACCTAAACAAAGTAAAATAAAAAAAATAAAACCTACTAAAATAAATAAAAAAAAAAATAAACTAAACTAAAAATAAACCTATACCTAAATAAAATAAACTAAAATGAAAATAAAATAAAATAGATAAAATAAAATAAATAAACTATGGGTTTGAATTTAAAAAAAAAAACCCTAAACCAAAAAAACTAAATGATCTAATAAAACCCTGAGCCACATGACAGAAACCCTAAACCACAAACCCTAAACCTGAGCCACTAAAATAAAACCACAAACCACAAACCACAAACCCTAAACCACAAAACACTAAACACAAACTAAAACTGAACCCTGAAACAAACCACAAATCCACAAAACCACTAAGCCACAAAGCCCCTTAACAAAATCCACAAACCCTAAACTAAACTGAGCTTTAAACCCAAAACCACAAAACCACAAAGAAACTAAACCTAAAACCTAAACTAAAACAAACCTGAACCTTAAACCCAAAGCCATAAAATAACCAAACCCTAAATCTAATCCCAAATCCACAGTAAACCACAAAGCCTAAATAAATCAAACTAACCCTAAATCCCAAACTCTAAACTAAACAAAAAAGTAACTAAATAAATTAAAAAATAAACATAAAGCCTAAAACTTAACTAAACTTAAACCTAAACCATGAATGAAGACCTTGATGACATGAACATCACTATCAGCGGGCTCTCATAGATCAGCGATGGAGGGAGGCGGGCATTCGTAGTGGTGGTGGGGATCTAGAGGTGTTGGTGGATATGGAGGTGGTGATGGGCGATGGTGGTTATGAGGAGTGAGAGGTTACAACAATGGTGAGTGAGAAATCGAGCATATGATGGTGGACCTACTCAAGTCGGATGTTTATGGAGAAATGGAAGAACAATTGATCTAATATGCATCTTATGGAACTATGTCTTTTCTTATTGAGATGATTAGTTATTTAGGGTTTTGATTTCTCCTCGTGCTCATTTTTGATATATATGTCATCACTTGTTTCATAGAGAACTTGGTGTGTTACTTCTTTGATAAAATCAAAAAAAAGAAATGTTGAATTTGAATTTGTTCTTTGTAAAAAAACCAAAAAATCCTAATTTCTGAATTAAAACTTTTACCCAAAACCTAAATCTAAACCCCAAACCCTAAACCATATAAATAAAAAAAAATAAAAAAAGACTCTAAACCACAACACTAAAACTAACCAAATCATAAACCCTAAACCTGACCCTAAACCCAAAAAAAAGCCAAACCCATATCCAAACCTAAACCTAAACTAAACCTTAAACCCAATAATAGACTAATAAAACAAACTAAAATAAAACTAAAAGTAATAAATAATAAACTAAAACTAATAAACTTATAAATAAAAAACTAATAATAAACTAAAATAAAATTAATAAAACAAACTAAATAAAAAAATAATAGACAATCTAATAACTAATAATAAAAAAACTAACTAAAAGTATAATAAACAAACTAAAACTAATTAAAAATAAAAAAAACTAATAAAACTAAAAATAAAACTAAACTAATAATTAATAAACCTAAAAGAAAATTAAACTAATAACAAAAACTAAACTAAAATTAATAAATAACTAATAAATAACTAATTATAATAACTAAAATAATACTAAGCCCTAAACATAACCAATGATAAAATAACTAATAATAAACTAAATAATAATAACTAAACTAATAAACCAAAAGTAATAGTAATAAACTAAAACTAATAAAATAACTAAATAGTAATAATAATTAATAATAATAACTAAATAAAACTAATAATAAACTAATAATAAATAATAATAACTAATAAACTAAATAAACTAATAATAAAAACTAATATAATAATAACAATAATAAAACTAAAAAAAAAAAAAAAAAACCAATAATAAACTAATAATTAATTATAATTAACATTAAACTAATAAAACTAATAATAATAAACTAAATAAAATTAATAAATTATAATAATAATAATAAATAAACTAATAATAACATAAATAATAAATAAAAAATAAATAAACTAAATAATAATAATAAACTAATAAAATAAATAAACTAATAAAATAAATAATAATAAAAATAAACTAAACTAAAATAATAATAATTAAAATAACTAAATAATAATAAACTTAATAACATAAAATAATAAACTAAACTAATAATAATAAACTAAAATAAAATAAATTATAAAATTAAACTAAACTAAATAAACTAACTAAATTAAAATGATAAACTAATAAAAACTAATTAATAAAATAAATACTAACTAACAATAATAATAAAACTAATAATATAACTAAATAAATAAAATATCTAAAACTAAAACTAATTAAAACTAATAAAAAATAATAACTAAAACTAATAATAATAAAATAATAAGAAATAATAAAACTAAATAAATTAAACACTAAACTAAACCTAAATAAATAATAAAACTAATAATAATAAAATAATAATAAACTAAAACTAAAACTAAAAATAATAAAACTAATAATATAAACTAATAAAACTAAATAAATAAAATAATAAAATAATAATAAAACCTAATAATAATAAATAATATAAAACCTAATAACTATAAAATAATAAAAAAACTAATAATAATAAACTAAATAACTAAATAAATAATAAAAACTAATAAAAACTATACTAAATAAAAAACTAAATAATAATAACTAATAATAAAATATAATAAAATATAATAATAATTAAATAAAATAATAAACTAATAAATAATATTAAAACTAATAATAATAAACTAATAAAATAACTAAATAACTAAAACCAAATAAAAAAATAAAATAAATAAATAATAATAATAAACTAATAATATAACATAAACTAATAATAATAAAATAAAAAAATAATCTAAATAAAACTAATAATAAATAATAACTAACCAAAATAATAATAAAAATAAATAATAATAACTAATAAAAATAAAAAATAAATAAAACTAAAAAAAAAATAATAATAATAAACTAACTAAATAAACTAATAAACTAATAAATAAAACTAACAAAATAAACTAATAAAACTAAACCACTAATAAAACTAAAAAAACTTAAATAATAATAAAACATAAACAATAATAATAATAATAACTAAATAATAACTAATAAATAAACTAAAATAATAAACCACAAAAATAAATAACAAATAATAAAATAAACTAAACTAACCCAACTAAATAACCTAAAATAATAATACTAAAACTAAAACAAATAAAATTAAACTAATAAACTAAAAACTAAAACTAAAACATAAAACTAATAATAACTAAATACAATAAAACTAATAATAACTAATAAACACTAAACCTAAAACCTAAACCCTAAAACTAAACTAAACCCTCTTATTAAGTGATTTTTTGGGATCCTCGCATTCTTGGTGAGTTTTGAGTGCTTTCTCTCTTAGATTCCCTATAGATTGTCAGCCTTGGGTTGATCTTGACTTATTCTTATCACGACATTGTGACTCACGGTGTCGGCTTCTTCAAATCCATGGGGTAAATCCCTTATGCCAATGGATCACTAGGGCATCAGATTTTTTGGGTAGCCCTACCTCTAAATTACCTATTGTTACTAAATCTTTTAAAAAGGCTTTAGCTGCTAAGAATTCCTCCACCAAGCCTCCTTCGAATTTGCTTCATATGACTTTTAAAGGTACTCGATAATTATGATTTGATGAGGATATTGAAAGATTAGCTTTTCATTGATTGGAAAGTTTTCATTTAAATGGCCAAGATGGAAGATATTGTTCTTTTTTTGATAGCTTAAATTTATGTATTTTTATTGGTGATTGATGCAAGGCATGTTGATTAAACTTTCTAATGACCTTGATTATGAAATAATTTTTCCTAAGCGTTCTTACTTATTTTTAATTATTAAATGTGTTTACCTAACTTAAGGATTCATCTATTTAAACATCAATTTCTTTATGCTATTGGGTTGATTTTTGGTCGGCCTTCGCAAGTTGATCAAGCAATAGCTGCTTTTTCTAAACTATCTGTTGCTAGAATTCTTGTAGAGATTGATATTACTAAAAAATATCCAAAAGAAATTTGGTTGGGTTCAAAGAAATGCGATTACTTTTAGAAAGTTATTTTGAGAACTTTCCATTTTTTGTAATCATTGTAAGATTCATGGGCATGAAATTTGAATGCTTTATTGCTCATCCCTCTCTTAGGAAGAAAATCACCGGTAAGAATTCAATTGTGAAAAAACACGATGATTCTCAAGTTGGATAATGGAAAATATGCTTTCAAAATTTTGATGTTTTGCAAAACATATTTCTGAATCTTGAAAAGTTTTATCTATTGATTTTCTAATGTGAAAAATAATTTTGATGTTTTAAAAGTTTTAAATAATAATCATGCTCTAAGTGTTTCTTTAGCTGATTTTGTTAAAGGGAAGACGTTAGAGGTTGTGGTTAATGATTATAATGGTTTGGATGTTGTTCATAAGTCCTTTCATGATGATGGTTTGAATATTATTGATGCTAACACCATTTCTTCCAATCAGTTGGATGTTGTTTCTCTTTCTCCTATGTCGCTTTAGATCATGGGAAAGAGAATATTTCTTCTTTACCTTCTTTGATTAAGAATGGTGGTGAAAAGAAAGTTCTTATTTTTGATATTTTAACATGGTCACAATCTTGTTAATATTGGTGATCCTTCTTTTAAAAAATAAGATTTAGATACACGTGACAATTCTCTCATGTGAATAGTTCTATTTAGTTCAAAATGATGGTTTTCTATGGTTGGTAATTCTTATTAGAATTTTGGTAATATTCTATGTGTTTCTAAGAGATTTGAATCTTATTTTAATCCCTTACATGAAGATTATCTGAAAATCTAGATTACTTCTCTTGCTTCTTTTATGAATGAAGGGGATACTCTTTAGATTTTGTTGGAAGGTGAAAATATTGATAATTGTCTTTAATAAAGCTATTTTTGCTCTTTCTTTCACTTCTAATTTTAAAATGCATACAATTTTTGATTTTCCTTTGTCTAATGTTGTGGATGATTCGAATGCTCTTATTTGAAATTGATTATACTGATCCCCATGACTTTTATAAGAATCTGATTCATTTTGGATGGAGTTTTTTGGAGAAAGACATGGTTATAAAACTATTTATAAGAAGAAAAGAAAATGTTGATTTATGCCCCTCCTCACTTGCGGGTTACTTATTTTAAAGCTTCTTGAAATAATCTCTCTATCCTTGGGAGGTTTTGCTTTTTTGGCTAGTTTTTTCTCTATTGGTTGAGCTTTTGTTGTGTGTTTTCTTGCTAGCTGGAGTATTGGCTTCTTGGCTAATTTTCTGCCTTTTGGTTTGGTGTTTCTGGGTTCCTATGTGTTGGGTCTTTTTTGGTGCCCTTTGGCTGGTTGGTTTTGTGTTGATGGCTTTGTTCTTATTGACTTGCCTTTGTTTGGTTGATGCTTTTGCTCTCTTTATTGGTGGTAGGTTGGGCTCTTTGTCCTTGGCGTGTGGTTTGTCCATTGGTTGGTTGTTTCTCTAGCTTTTTATTTTAGCTATTGTTATCCTTCTTCTTTTTTTTTATGATGGTTGGTTTGGTTCATTTGCTCTTTCCTAGGCTATTTTTCTTGGCTGCTCTCTTGTGTGGCTACTCTATTGGTTGTTTCCTTTCCTTTGGTTGGTGCCTTGGTGGCTTTGGATTGGTGTTGTTGTGGCTCCGCTTGGTGCCTTGGTGGATTTATTGGTGTTGTTGTGGGCTTGGCTTTGGTGCCTTTGTGGCTCTTATTGTTGTTCTCTGGCTTTCTTTGAGGCTCTTTTATTTTTGACTTATGAGCTTCTTTTCTCCCTCTTTTTTAAAGTGTTCATATTTTTTTTTGGGATTGCCTTATGTTAATTTTATCTATTGGTCTCCTCTCTATTTTAGTTTTCTTAGCTTCACTTTTTGTTTGGTTAGGTGGCTTTTATGATAGGTTTGCATTTTCCTTTGGCTAGGATGGCTATGATGATATGATGGATTTTTTTCTTCGATATTTTTGTGACTGGTGACTTTTCCTGTTTGTAACCCATCTTTGAAGCTGGATACACTTGGGATTTTATGCCCATCATTATTTTGATTATCCTTTTTTTCTCATATCTGAGCCTGAGTTTTTTTCTCTTTATGTTTTTTGATCTCCTTCTAGCTGAGATTTCTTGCAGGTTGTAGGTTCTCTTTTTCAATTGGTCTTTTCTTCTTCTTAGAGGGAGCTAGAGTCTTACTAATAGGCTTCCTTTTTCTTAGATGTTTGGAGTTGTCTTCAGTTGTAGGTTTCCATTTCTTATGGATCTTCGTCTCTTTCGAGGTTCTTTTGGAGCTTCGTGGATTCTTCCCCTTTACTTCCTTTTGCTTAGCTTTCTTAGTTTTGTCTTTGTTTTTTTTCTTTTGTATTAGTTTAGGGACTAAACTCTTTAGGATTCTCTAGCTCATTTGAGCGTAGTTTCTTTCTTCTTGAGTTTAGTGTCTAATATGGTTTTCTTATACTATTTTTTGTGAGCAATAAATTCCTTTTAGTTAAAAAAAACCCTAAACAAAATAAACCTTAAACCCTAAAAATCCTAAACCCACAAACCCTAAACACTAAAATAAACCCTAAACCCTAAAACCTACCCAAAATCTAAAATAAACCACAAACCTAAACCAAACTCACAAACCTAAACCCTAAAACCTAAAACCTAACCACAAATAAAATAAAAAAAATAAAATAAATAAAACCTAAACCTAAATAAAATAAAATAAAATAAAACCTAAGATAAAACCAAAACCAAACCTAAAAATAAAATAAAATGAAAATAAATTAAAATAAAATAAATAAAACCATAAAATTAAAAAAAATAAACCAAAAAAACTAAATAAAATAAAACTAAATGTAAAATAAAAATAAAATAAACCTAAAATAAAAAAACCTAAACCTAAAAAATAAATCTAAAATAAATAAATAAATAAACCAAACTAAAAAAAAGTAAACTAAAATAAAATAAAATAAATAAAATAAAATAAACATAAACTTAAACTAAAATAAACTAAACTAAAATAAATAAAACCTAAACTAAACCTAAAATAAATTAACCCTAAACCTAAACCTAAACTAAATAAAATAAAATAAACTAAAATAAACCTAAACCTAAACTAAAAATAAAATCTAAAATAAACCTAAAATAAAACTAAAGAAACCTAAAACAAAATAAAATAAAATAAAACCTAAACCTAAAAATAAAAATAAAATAAAAATAAATAAAATTCACTAATAAAATCTAAACCTAAACTAAAATATATACAAATAAAAACCAACTAAAATAAAGAAAAAATAGTAAATAAACTAAATAAAAAAAATAAACATAAATAAAAATAAAAAAATAACACAAACTAAAAGAAATAATAAATAAACTACATAAACCTAAACCTATAGGTTTACTTAATTTTATAAAAAAACCATAAACCCTAAATCTTAAACCCTAAACACTAAACTTAAACCTAAAATAAACCACAAATCACAAAACCTAAACCACATCTAAAACCCAAACCCTAAACTTTAAATAAACACAAACCCTAAACCCTAAACCCTAAACCCTAAAGTATTAACACTAAAACCTAAACCCTAAACCCCGGTTGAGCTGATTTTTTATGAAAGGTGATCTTAAAGTCGTGAAGAGGTTGCAATACAAAGTTGGTGCTCTCTTACATGTTGGTCTTGCACCTATTATGTTGTGGTTCCTCAGCAACAAGTCCGGATCCTTCAGACTTCTTTCTTCTAGGTTCTCAACATCCCAACATAGATCAATAAGGGTATTGTTGAATTTATCACCCCAATTAAGCTAATTAAAAAATTTGATAAGGTGGGATCCTCAACTGCACTCCTACTTGATGAAAAGGCCATTCTCTTATGGCCTTGTGTCCCCTCTGTATGATGATGATGGACCTGTTGTCACGGTACTTGACCTCACTAAACATGATCTCATCGAGAAGTTTTCGGTAGGCATTTTAATGATCACTTCTCTCTCACTAGCCCTCTCTTATCCCACCCTTGTTGTAGTGCCCCACATGTTCATCAATGCTTAAAAAAATGTCCTCGCCATCATGATTGCCACTGATTACACATACCCACAGGCCGAGAATGTTAAGGAGCATTTGAAGGATCCTAGTAAATTTATTATGGGCTACTGATGCTTACGGTACTCTGCTACTACTGCCATGGTACAGTGGAAGAGAGAAGAAGGAAGAACTTCTAAGGAATCGATGATGTTATGGGATTCAGCTTGTTCGACTAAGCTTTGTTAGCCTTCAATCAAATAAAACTTTATCATCTCTGGGAGTTAAATTATTTTGTGAAATGCTATTTTTGTCAATTTTTTAATTACATTTTATTTATCCTATTTTATTAGTTGTTAGAGGATAACATCTTGTTTGATCTGGTAATTTCTTATTTGTTATGAAATCATTTGAGTTTTAAAAAAAAATCCTAAACCCTAAACCCCAAACCCCAAAACATAAACCTAAAATAAACTAAACTTAAACCCAAAAGTATATAAAATAAAATAAATTAAAAAAAAAACTTAAACTTAAACTAAAAAATAAAACCTACAAATAAACCTAAAATAATAACCTAAAACCTAAACCTAAAAAATAAAATAAAAACATAAACATAAGCCTATAAATAAAAAAATAAAACCTAAACCTAAAAAATAAAATAAAAATAAACTAAACTAAAAATAAACATAAACCTAAATGAAACTAAACAAACTAAACAAAATAAATAAATATAAAATAACTAAATAAAATAAAAAAAAATCAAACAAACTAAAATAAAAACTAAAAAAAAACCTAAACTTACTGGTTTGAATAAAAAAACTAAATCTTACAATAAACCCTAAACCCTAACTTAAACCCTAAACAACCTAACCTGAAATATAAAAAAATGCTAAAAACTTGGACCCACACCTAAACCCTAAATGACCTAGGCCTAAACCTAAACCCTATCCCTAATACCATGGGACCTAAAGAAAACCTAATAAAAATCCCAGGCCAAACCTGATCAAACCAAATAACCTGGCCCTACTAGGCCAACCATCCCTGGGCCCTGACCCTACTCTGACCCAAATAAAACAAAAACCTAAACCACTACCCTAAAAAAATAAAATAAGACCTAAATAATTAAAAAAATCTAAATAAAATAAAAAAACTAACCAAACTACCTAAAAATAAATAATTAATAAATAAAATAAAAATAAAAACCTAAATAAATAAATATAAAATATAATAAAACCTAAATAAAGAAACTAAACATAAAATAAAATAAAGACTTAAATAAAACAAATAAAATCTAAATAAAAACTTAAACTAAAAATAAATCTAAAATTAAAATATAGAAATAAATAAAGATCCACGGATTAAAATATAAACTAAACCTAAAATAAATAAGATAAACAAAATCAAATAAATAAATGAACTAACTAAACTAAAATAATTAAAACCTAAACTAAAATACTAAACTAAATAAAATAAAATAAAACAAAAATAAACTAAACCAAAACTAAGAAATAAACCTAAACTAAACTAAAATAAAACTCTAAAAATAAAACTAAACTAAACTAAATTAAACCTAAAAAATAAATAAATAAAACCTACCAAATAAAATGAAAAAAAAAGAAAATAAAATAAACATATACTAAAACTAAACCTAAATAACCTAAAGAAATAAATAAAAAAAAATAAAACTAAACTAAAATAAAATAAATAAAAACCTAAACTAAAAATAAAAAAAAAACCTAAAATAAAAACTAATGCTTAAAATAAAATAAAATAAAAATAAATAAAACTAAATAAATATAAACCAAAATATAAATAAAAAAAATAAAATAAAAAAACTTAAACCAAATACATAATATAAACATAAACTAAGAAATAAAATAAATAAAATAACTAAACTATAAAATACTGCATAGCCCTAAACCTAAAACTATAAAATAAGATATCTTTAAAACCCTACTTCAAAATGGTGCCTCCAAATAACTAAAATAAAACCTAAACCTAAACTAAAATAAAATAAAACTGGACTAATAAATAAACCTACCAAAGATAAATAAAATAAAACTAAAATATAAACTAAAATAAACCTATAATAAACTACTAAATAAAAATAAACCTAAATAAAAATAAAATAAAATACTTAATAAAATAATAAAACTCACTATTTAAAATAAATAAAAACAAATGTAAAAAATAACCACAAAAATACTAAACCTATAAACTAATGAGCCAAAATAAAATCTAAAAAAACTAATAAAATATAATCTAAAATCCTAAAAAAAATAAAACATAAACAACATGTAATAAAATAACATAAAAACATAAATAAAGATAAAAATAAAATAATAAGCTAAAAACCTAAACCTAAATAAAATAAAAAAATAAAATAAATAAAATAAAACTAAACTAAAATAAATTAAAAAAACAAACTATATAAAATAAAATAAACTTAAAAATAAAACTTAAATATATATTTAAAAAATAAAATAAATAAAATAAAACTTAATAAAAACCTAAACTAAATAAAAGAAAAAACTAAAATAAAACTAAACCTAAATATAAATAAAATAAACAAAATAACATAAACTTACTAGATAAATTAAAACTAAATAAATAAACCTAAATAAACTTAAAATAAAATAAACCTAAACTAAATAAAACTCAAATAAAAAAAACTAAAATAAAACCAAAATAAACCTAAAATAAAAACCTAAACCTAAAAAAAAAATAAAATAAAATAAAACTAATCACAAAATAAACATAAACTAAGCATAAAACTAAAAAAAATAAATTAAAATAAAAAAACTAAATTAAAATAAGCCTATAAAATAAATAAATATTAAAAATAAACCTAAATAAAATAAAATAAATTAAATTAAATAAATAAAAATAAACAAGTAAAAATAAACTTGGTTTGAATTTAAAACTAAACCACAAACCACTGAGCTATTAACCACAAATCCAAAAAACCTAACCAACCCTTAATCTAAACCACTAAACTCTAAAATCCACAAACTGACCCTAAACCCTAAAAAGCTGAGCCACACAAATCTAAAACCTTAAACCCTCAAACCTATAAACCACAACTAAAACTAATCCCAAAACTAATCTGAGCCCTAAGCCCAAAACCACAAGCTGAAACCATGAGCCACAAAACCACAAATCTAGCCACTGAAACCACATAAACCACAACTAAGAACATAAAAACCTAAAGAAAACTAAAAATAAAAATAAAATAGCTAAAAAACCAAACTAAGATAAATAAAACCCCAAAATAAAAATAAATAAATAATAAACCTAAATAAAAAATAAATAAAAATAATTAAATAAAAACTAAAATAAAAAAACCAAAAATAAAATATAATAAAATAAAAAAAATTAAAAAAATAAAAGAAAAACTTAAAATAAACTAAAAAACTAAAAATAAAACTAAAATAAAAAACTATAAATAAAATAAAAAACCAAAAAATGAAATAAAAAAAAAAACCTAAAAAATAAACCAAAATATAAATAAATAAACTTAAAAACTAAAAAATTAAAATAAATAATTAAAAAATAAAAAATTAAATAAACATAAACTTAAAAACTATACTAAAAAAATAAATAAAACCAACCTAAACCTAATAAACTAAACTAAACCTAAACTAAACTAATAAAATGAAATAACTAAAATAAAACTAAACCTAACTAAAAAATAAAACATAAAAATAAACCTAAAATAAACCTAAAACCTAAACTAAAAATATTATAAAAGCCTAAACCTAAACCAAAATAAAAATAAAACCTAAACTTAAAAATAAAATAAAAATAAACTCAACTAAAATAAACAAATAAACTTAAACTTAAAAATAAACTAAAAAAAAACATAAACTAAATAAAAATATAATATAAACCTAAATAAAAATTAAAAATAAAATAAACTAAATAAACCTAAACTTACCAGTTTACTTAATTTAAATGAAAAAACCCTAAATAAAATAAAAAAACCATATTTAAAACTAATAATAAATAAACCTAAAACCCTAAATGCTAAACCTACAAAACCATAAACCCTAAAATAAATTCTTAATCCTAAACCCACAAAACCTAAACCCCAAACCCAAACCTAAACCACACCCCAAACCCAAACTTAAACCTAAGTAACTAAATAAATTAAAAATAAACATAAACCCTAACCTAAACATAAAAAAACTAAACCTGAGAATATGAAGAACCTTGATGACAAGAACATCACGGTCAACCAGCTCTCTAGATCCAGGTGGGCAAAGGCGAGGTGGTTATCCCAGTGTGGGATCTGGAGATCGTGGTGGATATTCAAGTGGTGAATGAGCGATGGTTATGGGCACAGGTGATAGAGGTTACAGGCATGTTAGTGGTGGGGAGATAAATATGATGGTGATCCACTACTGAGAGGTCGGGTGGTTACGATGGGAACTAAGCGAAGAATGGTTGATCCGATCTACTGCTTATGGAACTCCATCTTTATAGTAAAGATGGTTCAAGTTATCTAGGGTTTTTGATTTACTCTATGCATGTTTATTTTTGATCTATGTCATTACTTGTGTCATAGAAAACTTGGTGTGTTACTTGGTTGAAGAAATCAAAAAGAAGAAGTGCTGAATTTTAATTTGATCTCTATTATAAAAAAGAAACCAAAACCCCTAAAACATGAACCCTAGACCTAAAACCTAAACACTAAACCATAAAAGTAAACCACAAATCTAAACCCTAAACTAAACTAAAATCCTAAACCCTAAACCTAAACCCTAAAATCTAAACCTAAATAACTAAACCTAAACCCAAAAACAAAATAAACCCAAAAATAAAAAAACTAAATCTAAACCTAACTAAAACCTAAAATAAAATAAATCAAACCTAAACCAAAATAAAATAAAAATAAAATAAAATAAAATAAAAAAAAAAAACTAAACTAATAAAATAAATAAACTTAAACTATAAAATAAAAATAAAAAAATAAAATAAAATAAACCTAAAATAAATTGATAAAAGAACTAAATCTAAAAATAAAATGAAAAATAAACTAAAATAAATAAAATAAAACCTAAAATAAAACTAAAAAAACTTAAACTAAATAAAATAAATAAAAATAAATAAACTAAATAAAAAATAAAATAAACTAAATAAAATAAAAATAAAATAGACTCAAATACATAAAATAAAATAAATAAATAAACTTAAACTATCACTTTACTTAATTTTATAAAAAAAACCAAACCCTAAACCCAAATGCAAAACCCTAAACCTTAAACTAAACCACTAAACCTACCCAACACTACCACAAACCTAAACCTTCCTAAAAAACTAAACCCTAAACCATAAAACCTAAGCTAACCTTAAACCCTTATAATGAGCAGAACCATGATGGCAGGAACATCATTGTCAATAAGGCTCAAACTAGATCTAGTGGTGGAGGGAAAGGAGGTGGTTATCCTGGTGGAGGTGGTGGTGAAAATGGTGGTTATGGAGGCAGGAGTGAGGAGGTTCTGACCATGGCGGTGGAGGAGGAGAGATAGTTTATGATGGCGGATCCCTACGAGAGGTGGTTCGATGGGAATTGGAGAAATTGAAACGGCCTCGATATCTACTTATGGGCGTGTCTTTATAGTAGAGAGGGCTCTACATATCTAGGGATTTTGAGTTGTTCTATGGTGCTCATATTTGACCTATGTCATCGCTTTCTGTCTTAGAAAACTTAGGGTGCTACTTGGTTGATGAAATCGAAAAGAAAAAATGTTGAAACTAAATTTATTCTTTGTTTAAAAAAAACTTTAAACCCTAAACCCTAAATAATAACTTAAACCTATACTTAAACCCTAAACCCTAAACCCTAAAACCTAAACCCAAAAACTACTAAACCTTAAATCAAAATAAAACCTAAACCTAAATAAAATAAACCTAAATAAAATTAAAACCTAAAAAAATAAAATAAAAATAAAAAAAAAAATAAACATAAACTAAACCTAAACCTAAACTTAAACTACACTAAACTTACTAAACTAAAAAAGAAAATAAAATAAAACTAAAACTAAACTAAATAAAATAAATAAAAACCTAAACTAAATAAAATAAAACCTAAATAAAAAAACCTAAAATAAAATAAAATAAACTTAAAATAAAATAAAATATAATTAAAGAATAAATCCTAAATAAATAAAAAATAAAACCACCCTAAACTAAAAAAAAATTAAAATTAAAATGAACAAAATAAAATAAAACCTAAACTACTAATAAACTTGTAAAAAAAATAACCAACTGCTAAAATAAACTAAACCTAAACTTAAACCTAAACTAAATAAAATAAACTAAACTAAAATAAACCTAAACATAAACTAAAAATAAAACCTAAAAATAAACCTAAAACAAAATTGAAAACTATAAAAAATTGAAATAAACTTAAAACCTAAAATAAAAATAAAATCTAAATCTAAAAAATAAAATAAAAATAAAACTCAACTAAAACATAATCTTAAGCTTAAAAAATAAACTAAAATAAAAAAACCTAAAACTAAAATAAATAAACTAAACTAAATAAAAATTTAAGAAAAAAACCTAAATAAATAATCCAAATAAATAAAAAATAAACTAAGTGAAGTTAAACCTACTGATTTAGTTGATTTTTTTAAAAAAAAACCCTAAACTCTAAATCCTAAACCCTAAACCCTAAAACCCTAAACCCTATACCCTAAACCCTAAATCCTAAACCCTAAACCCTAAAACATTATACCCTAAACCCTAATCCTTAAACCCTAAAACCCTAAATAATAAACCCAAACCACAAACCTTGACCCAAACCCACAAACCCCAAACTTAAATCCTAAACTACCCAAAACTTTAAACCCAAAGAATGTGTAGAACATTGATGGCAGGAACATCATTGTTAACTAGGCTCAGTACAAATTTAGTGGTGGAGGAGAAGGTGAAGGTGGCTATTATCATAGTGGTGGTGGGGGATCTGGAGGTACTGGTGGATATGGAGGTGGTGGAGGGAGCAATGGTGGTTATGGAGGTGGAAGGAGTGATGGAGGATATAGTCATGGTGTGGTAGAGGGAGATCGATATGATGGTGGATCCCTGAGCGGGGAGGTTTTGATGAGGCAGAGAAATTGAAGAATGTCCGATCTAACCTACTACTTATGGAACTTTGTCTTTACAGTAGAGATGATTCTAGTTTTCTAGGGTTTTTGATTTTCTCTATGCGTGCTCATTTTTTATCTATGTCATCACTTGTGTCTTATAAAACTTGGTGTGTTACTTGGTTGTTAAAATCAAAAAGTACAAATGTTGAATCAGAATTTATTCTCTGTTAAAAAAAATCTTAAACCTAAACCCTAAACCCTAAACTAAAACTTAAACCCTAAACCTAAAACCTAAATCATAAACCCTAAACCTTAAAAATCCTAAACCCTGAGCACTAAATCCTAAACAAACCCTAAACCCTAAAACCTTAAACCCTAAATCCTAAACCCTAAACCCTAAATCCTAAAACCATACACCCTAATCCCTAAAACCTACATCCCTAAACCTACAAGCCTAAACCCCAATCCCTAAACCCAAAATGAACCCTAAACCCTAAACCCTAAACTCTAAACTAACCCTAAACCCTAAACCTTGAATAAAGATGTCATTAGGAGTAGATCTAAGAATGACCTAATCTAACATAGTTATCTTAGCTAAAGAAAATGTCTTCAAGAGACTTTGCTTGACTATTAGAGACTTGAATACCCTAAACCCTAACCTAAATCATATAATACCATATATTGGTATAATGTAGAATCATATATTTGAGCATGTAGATGTGCTTTTGGATGTTATAAGATGTTTTGAAATGTTTTAGTATATTATGGTAATGTTCCCTATAGTCTATATTAATATAAATCAAAAAATATTGGTTTAATAAATTAGATGATGAAATTTATTAAATTTGAAGTGGGAATTAGGTTGTAGTACCAAAGGTGTGCTATGCTACTTGTAGTCTAAAAAGTAAGATTTTATGTTCAAAATAAATATTATATGTTGTAGCATAATATAGCATCATATATCATAATATACTGTTCTACGCATTTTAAATTCTTTTAGTATTATACAATCATGCAGTCAAGCCTACACTAGCATTATTTATAAAAATGTTGATTTAGACTTTACAATGGTGGAATTTGGCCAAATTCATAATAGGTAGAGCATGGCATCATAATATATTATTTCAATTTAAAATATAAAATATGTAAGTGATACACTAAAATATATAGTTTTTAATTGTTTGACTAATTTTATGATTTTTTTATCTTAAGCAATCCCATGTGATGTGATATGCAATATAATATAATATAATATGTTATAGTGTATTATAATATAGGATGCCATAACGTAGTGTAGCATCATGCATTATAGCATACTATTGTGTATTAATACTTGTTGTTTAGCATATTTTAGTTTATTATAGTATGATGTAGTAGAGTTTATGGTATAATTCATAAAATATTGATATATATATTTGAGATGATGGGATTTGGCCAAATTTAAGGTAAGCTTTAGGGAACATCATTAGGGGTGTCTTTGTGGTGTCATTTAATCAAAAGAATGGAATTTTGCATCCAAAATAAATGTTCATTTTTCAACAAAATTTTATTAAATTTTTTTCTTAAAGTGATTCATTTTAAGGTGTAATTTAAGATAATATATAATATGAAAGTGTATTAAAATATAACGTACATAATAATATAACTTCACATATATATGAATGTGGTGGTGTGTTACTAAATGTTATTTTACATTTTAGTATGTTTTACTTTTGTTGTAATACATTGGGTCAAAACTCACAAAAATGTTAATTTGAAGGTTCTGATGGAAGAATTTTTCCAAATTCATGGCACACACCAAGAAGCAACACCAAAATTATGCTATTTTGTACCATTTCTAATAGAAAATTAATAATTTTACATCAAAATAAACATTATTATATTTTGAGAAAATTTTGTTATTTGTTCCTTTAGCGATTCTAATGAGGTGTAATGTTAGACAATATATTATATTATAGAAAATTATAATATAACATCATATATTATAATATAATATAGTGTGTTAATTCACACTATAATATGTTTAGCATGATATTGTATAGTTAGTTTGAGCTTGCACCATCATAAATCATAAAATGTTGATTACAATGTTAAGATAACGTAATTTGAATGAATACATTGTTAGGCTTTCGGTTGAAGTATTAAAGGTGTGTGTGTAGGAGAAGAAAAAAAGATTTGATGAGAATTCCATGTCAAGGACATGGATAGAGATCCACTGGCTGATCACATATGCATTGGACATGACATGTGAGCGGTCTATGTCGAGAGCATAGAAGAAGAAAATCTATTGGAGATAAGGTTTGAATTTGATTTGATTATATGATTTGTGTAAAGAAGATCTACATAGGATAAGAATCTACAATCCGTTGGGGATTAAGATCGAATAGACTTTAATTTATTTTACTTTAATTAATGTGGAGGCATATCTGTTAGAGATATGGACTTGTGTGCGTTGGGGATCAGGTATATGAACCTTCCACTAGGGAAGTAGGTTCAGGATATCTGCTAGGGATTGGGATTTGAGTTGAATTTCAAAGATTTGTTTGGGGATGTATCCACTGGAGATAAGATTTTGGTTGGATTTCCTTAATTTAGACCCTATTGAGGGAGTTGGTTTAATTTGGCTCCACTGGGATGGTTAACTTTGAATTTGATTTGTTTGCTTAACTTGTTTATATATGATTTGGGGTTCCACTAGGGAGAAGGGTATGATTTGACTCCACTAGAAAAATCATAATGGATTTAATTTAATTTGAGTTAATTTATGGACCTTGTTGATGTGCAATAGACCCACAGAAAAAGGGCTATATCAGCCTTAACCTACCTCATGTTTACATATCCAAAGGGATAGTTTACCAGCTGCAGGGTAGAGCTAACCAACCTAAGGGGTTTTCTTTTGTTGTTCAATGGTTGTGCTAGGAAAAAAGGCATAACAGATTAAATCTTTGAAAGCTAGGAACAATCGCTGGGGTGACCTTTGGATGCACAATAAATCAAACCTGACCTTGGATGACTACTAAGTAAATGCTGCTAGGGACTTATGTCAACTCAAAAGTTAGGGTTAATTTTATTTTAATTTTATGTGATTTGATATGGTTTATTTGGTTTAGTTTGCTTTTGAATTGAGGGCATGTCTGCTGGGGATGTGAGCTCGATCAAATTTGATAGATTTAATTTATCGACCATGTCGGTGTACGATGGACCCACTGAGAAGGGAATATATCAAACTTGTCTTATCTCAGATTTATAAATCCAAATGGATAGTCTATTGGCTGTGGGGTAGAGCTAGCCAACCTAAGGGGTTACCTTTAGAAGTGCTATTACTATGCTAGGAAGAAGGCGTAACATACTTACATCTTGTAAAGTAGGGAACAACCACTGGGGTGACCTGTTGGTAGCACAACAAATCAAACTCGACTTAGGGCGACTATTGAATGAATGCTGCTTGGGACTTATATCAACTCAAGAGTAGTGACACAATTCTTATAGGGAGTTTTACTAACACTGTCCTAAAGATAACATGCCTACTTGGGAAAAGGTACCAGTAGGGGTGTCTTCCTAATCCACAAGTGAATATATATTTTCTTTATATGTTTGCTTGGACCATGTTGGTGTGTGAGGGACCACACTAAGAAGGGGCTATATCAACCATGACCTATCTCAAATTGACTACACCAAGGGAGAATCTACACATCCATAAGATGGATTCTCCAACCGAGGTAGTTACAAGAAAGAATTATCGTCGATGTTAAGTAGTGTCTAAATGGATGATGATATATAATGCCACAAGGGGAGGTTACTAGGGGCATTATGTGCCCTCAAAAAGAAAGCTTATTGGTGTACAGTGGCCAACTTAAGGTGAAAGTGTAGCAGACTTACATCTACCATGAGTGGTGTATCCTAAGGTGCGAGAACCAACCAACCAAACTAAGGTGTATCTATTAGCATGAGTGATGTATCCATTAGTATAGTGAGAATGAACCAACTTAAGGTGCCCTTTAGTGTCTAACGATCAATCTGGAAAGAAAGCATGTAGGCTTATAATTGACCTAGAGACTACTGGAGGGGAGCCCTAAGGGGCTGAGGAAGAGCCACTAGGGGACTTATCCTAAACCTCAAATATACTTGGCCCAGTTAATGCATGAAGGATAATCCAAGTCGAAAGCATAGAATACTCACATCCTCTTAAATGAAGCCAACATGAGGTAGCTTACTGCCATGCATTAAGGCCTAACAAAGGAGCTCATCGATTGTTTCCATGTGGGAAGAAAAGCAGTAGACTTACATCCTCAAGTAAGACCAGGGGTGACACACTAGCGGTATCGTTCTAGGTAACTTTTATGAGTGATTGGGCACATTATCTCAACTCAGAGTAGCTTGAGACAAAAGATATGTGCTTACTTCATCTGATGGGCTTGAGACTTCTCTTGTGGTAGTTTGCCTTTATTTAAATAATCCTTGAATTCTTGCCTCCAATCTAACTCCTCATCCTTCTCTAGCACCTCCTTCCTTGATGAGTTCAATATCAATAAGGGATAAGACATGTATTTATTAATTTTGAATCATCCTGGACATTTTCTTTTGGCAAATAAAAGTATATACAACATTCTCTCCTTAGGAATCTTATAAATATAACCTCTAGGATTTGGGTCAATAACTCCATGGTTTACTTATGGTGTAGACTTGGGCTTTATAACCTTATAGGACTCAATAATTTGGATCCGAGAATCCCAGATGTTGATGTTATGGATCTTGAGTAACACTTTAGATAGCCTCATATTTGGATTCATTGTTGGAGTAAGATTGATGATATGAGAATCTCTTAACATTACATCTATTGAGATCTATTCAATAGAATTGTATGGTTATTCTCCTCTTTGAGAGGAAGCCACACCATCAAAGTACATTTATGATGGTGAATGCTAGTATCTAAGTTTATGATTTGTTCATCTAAGATCATCCAAAAGAGTAGAGTTGGCATTAAGAAATACTTGTTTCATACATGAGGGATCATAAACTCTTCAATAGTGTCATGCCATGCCACAAGATCTTTGTAATTGGATTGATCTAAGATTAAGTTCACCGATGAGGAAGTATGTAGTCTTTGTTGTTTTTTGGGATGCACTAGGAAATGCTTCTCAAGTGGATAATGATGTATTATGGGTTGTGTAGAGTGCATTTTTCCTTCATCATTGGCGGACAAACAAGCACCAATCATCTTAACAATATAAAATATGGTTGAAATCTAAAATGTGTTAATGCTATGTTTGAAGATCTCTTCTTCATATTTTGAAGTGGATGAAACCCAGGAATTTCTAAAGATAGACACTTGAGTTCTTTGGGTTAAATTATCTTAATATTCCATGTTCAATCTCTTAAATTTAATCATCGACTTTGAGTTCATTTATTAGTCATACATCATGTATATTGGCCTTCTTTTTTTTAAGGATGAAAATGCCTTATCAATAGATTTTGATTGGGTTAAAAGCGGTGTTTATTTCATCTTTAGGGCCATATTTATTTGGATGAATCTAGATGAGCCATCCATGAAAAAGAAAATTGCATGAGATGAGGCAATGTCCATCAAGTTGGTGTGAATTCATCTTTTGGACATTTTTTAAATCCTAAAATGAGCATATGTAATTTGGCCATTCTTTTTCTTAATTAGGATGATGCTAGCTAACCATGTAGGGTATTTATCTTCCTGGATGAAGCCATCATTCATCAATTTCTTGACTTCACAAATGACCTGTTGTTTTATGTCTAATCACATTCATCTAGAGCTTGCTTGATAGGGTTGCTACTCTATTTGCTACATGGAGCCAATCAAGCATCTCTTCATAACTCCATGCAAAGAAGTCCTCAATCATCATAAATAAGTATGGTTGATGGATATTCTTCAATTTGAGTTGATTTCCTTGAGCTCATCTTTTCTTCAAACTCACAGTGAATCTTTGACTTCAAAATCATATCATCTAAAGTTTCTAGCACTCTCATATGAGTTTAATTGATTTAAATGATTGGTGATGACTAGCGATTCATCATCATTGGCAGCCACTATCGAATCTAGTCTCGATCTTGATGGAGAGCTTTTTACATTCTTTCATATTCTTTCAAAGTAGTGACTGCTTTGACCAAGTATATTAACCCTTTCTTTGCTAAATTATGAACACAAGATAAGTATCAATCAAAAGATAATTCTATTAAATCTTTATATGAGTCATCCTCAAGTTTTACATCAACTTCTTGACTTGAAGATGTTGCTCCCAAAAAGAACCTCTGAGTCTTCATACTTGTGGATGACTTATGGGCTTCCTTAACTACCAAACTCTTAGCTTTTTGAGAGGAATGTGGTGTTAGAGCTAAGGTTCCCAAGTAATGCCTAACTATTTTATAAATAGACTTTGATACACTTATGCTTTTCTTTGGACCCCGGTCTTCATCACTATCTGGATCAAGTGTCACCTCTAAGGGAATCTACTATTGAGAAGAGCTGGTTGGTGTGCTAACAATATAAGAATCATCCTATGAAATAGATTCAATGTCTATATGGATAGGAGGTGTACTCTTGGTAGCTGGGACATATCTTCTATTAGGTGGCTTTTAAAGAGGTTTTTCACCCCTGGGATTACCTCTGAACTGGACTCTTCCTCTACCTGGTGGAGGTCAGGTCATCCTATCCATATGTTTGAATGGAGTAGCAAACTTTTGGTGGAATTTAATGTCAAGCTCAACGTCCTCCTCCATTTCTATTTTCAGTCCCTTTTATTTATTTTTTCATTTTCTCTTTTCTTTTCTTTTTCTTTTTCTCTTTCCTTCTCTCTTTCCTTTTTCTTTTATTTTTAAACTTTTTCCAAGTTTATAAGAATAGACTTGTTGATTTTAAGGGAGGTAGTAAGCTGCATCCTCATATATGTCGACCTTGTGAACTATAAATGGCATTGGATCTCCTTTGACACAGTAGATGATCCCACCTCTCATGAGCTTTATACACTGATGTAGGATGGAACTATTTTGTTCTCATGTATCCATGGTTTTCCAAGAAAAGTGTTGAAAGATGTATCTGAGTCTATAATGCGATACTTGGCATCGGTCTTCCAATCATCTATATCCAAGGGCAATTAGCCTAAGGCATGTTCAATTCAATCTTCCCATCTTAGACTTAGGAGTCTTCTAGACACTAAGACTTCCCCAGTCATAAGAAACTTCTAATAAATAAGTAAATAACCTAAGCCTAAAGACTTAGAAGGGTTAACCATAGGATTAGGTTATGCCTTAGAGATTAGAATAATCCACCTACCCTACAACCCAAATCCAATCCATATTCACCTTCTGAAACCAAACCTCAAGTTCAATTTAAACATTAATTTCAAATCCAAATCTAAGCCCCAATTTCAAAACTAAATGATTAAAGCCCATGATCAAATCCAAACTTGAAACCCTTCCTAAGCCATATGACCTATCCTAGCCAAATTTTAATTCAAATCAATCCAAAATCAGTTGATTTTCCCATAATCAATTTATAACTTCAATCATCTTCTTAAATATAAATCAAATCTACATTCAAATGATCAAAATTAAATCATACTAAATCAAGTTAAATCAAAATCCTTCCTAAGCCATATGACATATCCCATGGACTTAACCAAATCTTAATCCAAATAAATTTGAACTCAGTTAATTTTCTCACAAATCAATCATATTTTCAATCATCTTTACAAATTTAAATAAAATATACATTTAAATCATCAAAACTAAACCAAACCAAATCAAAATCCAAACTTAAGCCACTTGACTCAAGTCCATGGACTTAACCAAATTCCTTCATTCCAAAGCCCAAATTCAATTGATTTTCTCATGAATAAATCATACCTTCAATCATATTCACAAATATAAATGAAATCTACAATTATCAAGCCAAACAAAATCTACCCAAGTCAAACCCAACGCTTGAAATGTTCAAATGAACCTTGAACCCAATTTGGTGAATTTAATCCATATATAAACTCAATTAAATCAAACTCAACCCAAAATAAGCCAAATATTGGTCCATTTTATTGAGGTTCTAATCCTACCCAAATTGGATTAAGCCCACCTCCCATCATGATTCTTGTTGATTATTATCCCAAATTGGGTCAAACCAACTTGATCATTTGACCAAGTCAACCCCTTAACCCATATGAACCCAAACTAGCTAAATAACTAATGATTCATACCAAATCAAAATCAATATTTGAATATGACTTGACCTTCAATTGACTCAAACCAAACCCAATTGACCCTCTTGACCGAAGTTGACCCAAATTAACTTAAAAGATCAAATTGGGTAAAATCAAAATATAAACCAAATTGATTGTTGAACTTTACCAAAGCCATGATTGGACCCAATTGAATTGATTGACCTACTTGGCCCAATTGACCTAAAGGTTCAAGTTGGCCTAAATCAAAATCAAATCCAAATCAATTGACTAACCTACAATCATCTTCAATTGGTCAACTAACCAAACCAACACAACCCAAGCCAATTTGGCCAATTGGTCAAATTGGTCAACTTCCATTTGACCCAAATGAATTCAAATGAGCAAAATCAAATCTAAGCCAAACTAAACCAAAAATTGAACCAAATATCCCAAATGATCATATGAACTTGAACCACTTCAACCAATTGGTAAACTTGACTACCAACAAATTTGACTTAAATGAGTCAAATTGAGCAAAACCTAACCAAATTAACTCCAATTGACTTAAAATTTAGGCTAACCCACCTTTGGATCATTTCAAATATGCCCAAAATCAAATCTAATACCAAATAATCATTCTACCCTTGGGTTAAGGGCATCACATGAGGAAAATCACCCATGTGTAGTGGTTTTCCATTACTCCCATTTCCACCATCACACTAGCCAACTCTCCCCTCCTCCACACCCATGACTACTGAGATGGTTAGATGACCACTAGCCATGAACCATCTGATCAGGTATAAACCCCATTATTTCCACTCAAACACAAAATCATTCCTTAGAGCCCTAGGTACCCAAGACGAGCTGCTAGAGCCATTTACTAAGCTCCCAAGCTCATTCCTCGATTGAAAAATGACATTCCCATCCATCCTAAAATAGGACACTCCCATTTCTAACCTAACTTTCCTATTTCTCCATCAAACTCAAATTAACTTTCCACGAACCTTCCCTAGGCTTCATCCAGCAAGAACAAATCATCTCCAAAGCTTCTGAAGTACTGAATGTGGGACTTCGATCAAAGCTAAGCTCCAAATCAACAATTCATGACCTTCCAAGCAAACATCAAAGAATTAATCCAATTACTGATCAATAAGGATTCATCTCCACTAGATGAACCTTCCTCAATCATTCAAGCTGCCGATCTTAAGCTTCGATGAGGTATGATTCCAAAATTGATCCTTAGAAAAAATGGGTTGGAGCTTTTTAAAGAAAACTTGCATCTCATGTGATCTTGACCGTTGGATCCCCTCTGATAGATGTTGTGAAGGTGTGGGATCCTTTTTGGTTGATCCGAGCTTGGATCAAGTGAGCAATGGAGAACAGACTCCATTCTCCCTCACTCGTGTGATGTTAGATCACACATTGTTCATTTCGCTTGATTGGAATGGATGGTCATGATTAGATATGCTATATCGATCTAATTTAATCATATTAAGCTATGGGATGAATCATAGCCTTCTGATCTTAGATCAGATGGTGGAAGAGAAAGTGCATCCATCGGTACCACATAGGCGCTAAGTTTAAATAAGTTTTAAGTAGCCAATCCTACGATGCCATATGGAAGGCATGCTGCATTAGCGCACCATGTGGTGCTAAAAAAATTAGGCTTTAATTAGGCTTAATTAATAAATTTTAATGGCTGAAACTTCTAAAAATAATAAAAAATCATAGAGAAATAAAAAAATGCAAATAAGTTCTCATTTTAAAGGTATTTCAAAAGAGAATTAATTAAAAATGATCTTAACTAATTTTAAATAGTAATTAAAGTTTAATTTAGGTTTAATTACAAAATTTATTAGCTTAATTACTTTAAGCAATTAATCAAATTTTGTGGGTTAATTTAATGGGATGACCTCTACCTCCCATGATTTTCTTGGGATTTATTACTCACTTAATTAGAAAATTGACAAATCCATAACTCTTTTAAGTTAATTAAATGAATATTAACAAATTGGTTAATTAGTTTATTAATCATTGTTCAATAGTAAGTGAACTAAGGAATAGGGTTGGGACCCTTTTCCCAAGTTCATTTCACCCTTTTAAAATGAAATTAATTAAGATTTAACTAATTAATTAAATCACTTAATCAAATTCAAATCATAATCACATCAGACCTTAATTAATTAAATCATGTGGTAGATCTTTTGGTGTTTAATAACCTAAAGGAGTTTAATGAAATTATGGTTAATCCATATGTGTGGGAAAACCATAAGAGTAATTAATTAGATCTCTTAATCTAATTAACTATTAATCATAAGACAATTACATTAGGCCCCTTTTATTTCCTAGGATCATTGCAAGTTTATTTTCCATGCATATCATGTTTATAATTATTTAGTTAATTACTTTAAGGTGACATAGGTAAGGGTAATTAATTCATCTAATTAAGGGTTCAACTTAATTAACCCATAAAATCAACTTAATTATATTTCCTTAAATTCAAATCACTAATGTGGAAATGGGTTTAAAAAAAACAAGTGATGATTTCTCTTCTCCTCTTTAAATCAAATCAAATCCAAAACTTAATTAATAAAGAAGCTTTGTTTTGCTTTAAATAATCTTATTTTATTTGATTATTTAGTTTGGTTGAATGAATCACATGCTTATATTTGATTGTCCTCTTTCCAATCATGTTAAATTTGGTATGTCATTTGAATTCATGCATCCATCTTTTCAAAATCAAGTAAAATAGATTTCCTTTATGTAAGCTTGCATGTGTTGATTTAATTTAATATATTATCATTATTATTATCAAATGTATATTTTTCAAAAGCTTATAAATTAATAATAATATGTGTTATGATGCTAATTATAAATACATAAGAAAAGCATGTGCTTATGAATGTTGAGTTCTCTTTCCTCTATTCACATGTTTATTTATATAAGATTGGATGGTAATGGGTATATATAGACATCCAGGAACATGAGGTTTAGCTAGCCCATCATTTGATTACCTCACTTCCATGGTTAACAAGAGCACATTACCCATTTGATTTCATTCTATGTATTTCAAATAAGAATTTGGATAGAGCTTTAATTCATATATATAAATGATTCAATTAAAAAATATACAATCTTTGCATGGTTTTCCCTCATTTATGTATACATCCATGTGTGTCCAAGAAAAGCAAGTATATAGTCTGGACATCCCGGGAATACGAGACATTAGTTATCCCCAAGGAGGTCATTTGATTACCTCATTTCCCTGGTTTAATTATGACATGTACTTGCCTATATCTTTGTACATGTATATGTATATGTGATTAGTGAAATAAAATGCCATTTTACATTAAAATTACATGCATTCATAATTTTCTAAGTGGTTGAATTAATTAATTAGCCATATGATTTGGAGCTTATGTTCATATATGTATATTCATATGTTTGAATGCAAATGGTAATATAGTCTGGATATCCCAAGAATACGATATTTTAACTAGCTCCAAGGAGGTCACTTGATTACTTCACTTCCCTGATTTAACAATGGCACATGTCTATTTTATTTTATTCTTATGTCCTTTTTGTATAAGAATTTGGATAAAGTTTTAAGTTAATATGTTTAAAATATTCAATCAAATAAAATATAAATTCTAAACATACACATACATTCATCATTTAAGTGTGCTAAAATATGTTGCATGTATATACACTTAGATTAAATCATATGCATGTTACATGTGATGGAAAGGAATGATTTAATATATTTCATGTGTAGTAATTCAATTAAATTAATCTTAAGATGCCTTTCATTTTGAATAGGATTATTTAAAGTTAACCTAAAGGATTAATTAAATCATTTAATAAGCCATTCACTAAAGAGAACTAAATCAAATTAATATACTTTAGAAAGTGACTTAAGGTATGGATGAAAGAGGGTAATCCTCTTTTCTCTCTTTATAACACTTAGTTGCTAAGTGTAATCAAATGAAACAAAAGAAAACACAAATTAAAATTCTCAAATCAATTAAACTACTTTAAGTGAAATCAACCTTTCATGTTAAATTGAATCCTTCTACACTTAGAAAATAAAATAGTAATGCTTAACAAGACTTATCACACAAGCCTTAATACACACATTAGAATCAAGTCACCACTTCTAGCTCTAAGTTAGGATGGCGTATGATGTGATGTATGTTTTATTTTATGATGAATTATTTTAGATTGGATGTTAGGGTGTATGCTTCATAAACTAGATGATTGGCCAATATTAGCCTATCATGTTTTCTATAGGAGATTTTTCTTAAGAGATGCTTAAAATAAATGTGAATGCTCTTTTTGCATGTTACTAAAATCCTTAAGCATAATCCAAGTTAGGATAGGTGGGCTTAGTTACCCATGTGTAGGGTGTTAAGTCCAAATTATAAATACAACTACTTGGGATTATATGTATATTTAGCTAACCTCTATTTTGTAGGTATAGTTAGATTTACTTTTCTCACATAACTGTAATTTTTGCAATAGGAATTAGAATTAGTGCTATGGGGATTAGGATGAGTAGTGGCCAGAAGGCTTTGTCTTTGAGAGCCCTTTCATGCCTTTGAAGCAAACATCAAATCAAAGAAGGAACCAAATGAAATGGAATATGAAGAATTTAATACAATTATAATTATTCTTTCATATTCGGGTTGTATAAGGGTAGAGCTTCGCTACCATCTTTTCTCCTTCGGGTTGTCGTGTGGTACTGCCTTTTATTCTTTTATGATATTTTATATAATTTTTTGATGTTATGTTTACATTGTGTATTAGGACGAAATGCTTTTCATGGTTTCTTAAATGATTGATGCTCCAATGTGTGGCTTGGATACGATTAAGCTCTTAGGATAAAAATAACTTTTCTACCAACTAATCACTCATAACTAAATTTTAAACAACTCATAACCTCATCATAAAGCCTAAGACATAAATAAGATAATTAAAAGATTTAGCAACCCCTTAGTTGTATGGTTGTATGTTTCACATCATGCATGCATATTATTTTTCTCTTGAACATGAAGGATCTCCATCCTTGCATGATAAAGGAATGCTTGACCTATGAGGGCATCCCTTGTGGTGAAAAATACCTTCTTCTAGCTGATTTGACCCATAAGCTATTTCATCATGCATTTAGGCATAAGAAATCCTAAAGCCTCTGTCAAAATTATGTGTCTAAAATGAATTAAAATTTGAAAAGATTTTGCATCTATAGATTAAGTCATATGCTCATACCACTCATGCTCTAGTCTCTTAGGAGTGTGTTTAGGACTTTAGTCTCTTTCTAATTAAATAACTACCCTAGCTATCTTGCAATTCACAAGATTGGACTACATTATTTTAAAATCATAGAGGAGTTAGGCCACTCAGCGATTATAAGTCCAGGACAATTTATTCTCTCTTGCGGAGGTAAACTCTTATGTCCACCTGTCACTTAGATCTAGGTCATGTTTTAGTTCATACTAAAGCTCCCTAGATTTAGGTTCCAAGGTAGCTATTTTCTTCAAATTATGAGCATAAATCCTCACCTCTTAGGCATTCCCACAACCTTGTGTTAATGCATTATAAGCACTAGTAATCTAATTAAATTTCAACTCAAAACATATAAATATCCTCAACTTCAACATTGTAAAGCCCAACCATAGGATAGATTGGAATGCTCACTAGGCTTCTTAGTATCATGAGAATTTCCTACTTATTTCATTTGGATTCCAAAAATAAGTCTTCTCCTTGAACTTTCCCAATTGATTTTCCAAATACAACCAATCCTTTGATAGTAACCTTGAAATCTTTGAGATGATAGTTTTCTTAGGAAATTTCATTTCCTAAGATGTAATTAATTATGGAGGCTTTTCTCCATAGGGAACATAAGAACCTGATTTAATATAAACCCTACTTTATTCATCCATATAAAGTAGGGTAAAAGTCTCTGGTACATTCATTGACCCATCATGCCTTAGGAGTCTTTATTATGTAATTAGATCCATTGTAGGGTGATGTCTCTATCTTTCAAGATAGTACAACATACCTCAATGTTATACCCAATCACTTCAAAAAGTATCCCCCTAAATCTAAAAATAAACACCACAAGGCCCTCTCACCTTGTTCATTGAATCCTCTCAACCTCATCCTTTTTTGGAGTTTGAAGATGTCAATACTCAAGTAGGCAAGAGTTCTTAGACTCATAATGTTGATTCATACACCTAGGTCAACCAAAACTCTAGATAGCTTATATCTGCCAACATCCACTATAATGTAAAGAGGTGGTTGTGCTCGATTGTCCCTAGGAGTAAGCCTTTATCACTGAATGTAATTCCTAAGATGTCCTTCGAGTGACATGCCTCCCATTTAATAGCGGTCAGCTAAGCTAAGCATATCTCTAGATCAAGTAAGTCCTTGATTAGAGATTCCCTCATATCTTTGGATAAGACAAGGGTGTCGTATATACTTAACTTAGTTAGAAACTTTTTAAGGTGAGCTAGGACATTATAATCAACTTTGGCTTGGTCCTCCACAAGCATATCAATGGGTGGAGCATCTTATAGAGGGGCTATCTACTCATTGAAACTAATGACTTGCTTACCTTTATCCTGAGGTGCTATCCTAGGAGGTAGAACTTTGCCACTACTAGGTTGACTTCAGTGACTTCTTGGAATTATGAGCTTGTGGAAAGTTCTACCTTCTCATCGGGCATACTTACAGCTTCTCCAATTAGATCCTCAGAGTTAGTTGTCTCCAAGTCAATCTTAAGAGGTAAACTTGATTGACTGAGAGAAGGATAGTTTAACTCTAAATTAGAAAGGAAAGGATCAGAACTACTAGATCTATTACTTTTATTTAAACTCGGATAGCTTTCAATATGAATAAAATCATGAGCATCAAAAGTAAATAATATGTAAGTAGAATCAACTTTCTTTATTAATTTCTTTTTAGGTGGAGTTACATGATAGAAATCAAATAAAGTAAGCAGAGTAAAGGATTTAGTAGCCTTATACGTAGATACAATGCTTCTGTTAGTAGAAGAGGAGCTAGCAGAAAAGGTTGTAGCTGCAACGGTGGAGGGAGAAATGGACTCGGATGATGGCTACGCTATTGGACTATCTTGGGCAAGTATGGTGAGCTGCTGCTGCTACTTCTGGGCTATCACCTTCCCTGAGTTATCCTTTGCAACTAGCAAACCTTCCTTGGTGTTGGAGGTTTGAGCTACTTCAAGCACCTGCAAGGAAAGCTTCTTGAACTTAGAAATAATCTACTTAGAGGTTCAGGATAGGGAGATATACTAACCTTATTTAGTCTTAAGAGGATCGCAAGTATCCCCAAGGATTACTCTATCTAAATTGGATGCTTGTTCCAATAAGTATTCCTTAGGGATAACTATGGTTCTCAAATTGTAGCTATGCTCAAGCTAGTCCTTAAAAGTGATACAATCCTCTAAGACAAGGCCTAACATGTGGTGGTAGGGGCAATAGCTAGGATCATCACTCTTGCCCACTTCCTTTAGCCTCCTAGGCTCTGCTAACTGAAAGTTGGATTTCTTTAAGAGTTTCTTAAAGATTTTCTAATGGCCTCCATCTTGAATGAATATGGTTTATTCAATCTATTAACAAGAGTAGGAGGAATGTAGCTACCTAATAATGGATATGAATACCGCTGCTAGGTAGGATACTGAGGTGGCGAAAATGGTCATTGTGGCTGGTGTATGATGGCGGGTGGTGGAAGAGGAGGTGGCAAAGGAGGTCTCTAGTCTCTCTCTCTCATACTCAACTTCGGTTGCTTCCCTCCGTCACCACACAATTGTCCCTGGCTTCTTCTCAAACACCTTCTGTGGCTTGGGCCTAGATGATTCATCGGGAGAGGGCAACTATTTGGCTTCCTCTTGTAGGCTAGTTTCCTTGTTGATTAATTTCTTAAATGTTTTGATGGTAAAGCCCTTAGGCATGAAGGCAACTGGGCCATGGATATTCTTGGAAAGAATCTCAATGGTTTGCTGTTCAGACAGCTGTGGTTCACATTTCATGCTCAGGTTGCACCACTTGAGAATGTAATTAACAAGGAACTCATTGAGTTTTTATTTCTTTGTAATGAGATCACCTACAGTCACCCTTTACTGAGCTCCAACAAACCTCTTGATGAAGTGGTGCTCCAACTCAGCAAAAGTCTTCATCGAACCATTAGGCAGTTTGGCATACCAATCAAATACAACACCTGATAGGCTGCTAACAAAAAGAGGGAAAAGGGGTGCATTGTTGTCACCGGTGTTGCAAAGGCTGGCTCTAAACCCTATATAAAATAAAAACTAAATAAAAACCTAAACCTAAAAAAAATTAAAAAATAAAACCTAAACCCTAAACAAAAAAAAAAAAAACCTAAACCTAAAATAAACAAAATAAACATAAACATAAACCTAATCTGAAATAAACTAAACTAAAATAAATAAAACCTAAACCTAAACCTAAAATAAACTAAACCCAAATGCCAAACTAAATAAAAATAAAATAAACTAAAAATAAACCTAAACCTAAACTAAAAAAAATATCTAAAAATAAATCTAAAATAAAAACCTAAAACCTAAACCAAAAAATATATATATAATATAAACCTAAACATTATACCTAAAATATAAAATAAAACCTAAACCTAAAAAATAAAATAAAAATAAAAATATAATGCCCAAGCAGACTTGTCCTATCTGAGAAGGGGGTATATCAGACTTGTCCTATCTCAGATTTACAAATCCAAAGGGATAGTCTACTAGTCTGGGGGTAGAGCTAGGCAACATGAGGGGTTGTCTTTCTGTGTGCAATGATTATGAAGGAAGAAGGCATAACAGACTTACATCTTCTCAAGTAGGGAACAACCACTTTGGTGGCCTATTAGTAGCACAACAAATTGAACCTCACTTAGGGGCGACTACTGAGTGAATGTCGCTGGAGACATATATCAACTCAAGAGTAGTCAGGAGATTCTTATGGGGAGTTTTACTGACATTGCCTTAAAGATAGGATACCTGCTTGAGAAAAGGTACCACTAGGGGTGTCCTAATCCACAAGTGAATATATATTTTGTTTATATGTTAGTGTGGACCCTGTTGGTGTGTGAGGGACCACACTAAGAATGGGTTATGTTAGCCTTGACTTATCTCAAATTGATTAGACCAAGGAAGAATCTACACATCCATAAGACATATTCTCCAACCATAGGGGTGGTTACTAGAAAAGGGGAACTGTACAATCTGATAGTAACCTGGGTAGTGTATAAATGGGGTCGCAAAGGATGTTATCCAAATATAATGCCCATAGGGGAGGTGCTACTAGGAGCATTGTTTTGAGCCCTAGAAAAGAAAGCCTATAGGTGTACAGTGGCCAACTCAAGGAGAAAGCATAGCAGACTTACATCTGCCATGAGTGATGTATCCTAAGGTGCGAGAACCAACCAACCTAAGGTGTATTTGTCAGCATGAGTGGCATAGTCGTTAGCATAGTGAGACCCAATTAATCTAAGGTGCCCGTCGGTGTGCAACAATCAATCTGAAAAGAAAGCATGTAGGCTTACAACTTCTTAAGTAAAACTGATCATTGAAATAGTCTGTCATCAGTATAACAGATGATATTTGATCTAGAGCCACTACTAAGCGAAGAGCCTCGAAGAAGAATAGGACCTAAACTTGTAGTAAAGAGGGAAGGAGCCGCTAGGGGACTTATCCTAAATGTCAAATATACTCAACCTAGTCATTGCATGAAGGATAATCTATGAAGAAAGTGTAGCAGACTCACATGTTCTTAAATGAAGCAAAGATGAGGTAGCTTAGAGACCGTGCAATAAGGCCTACCAAACTAAAAAGGCACTTGTCAATGTGCAGTGGCCAAGTAAGGAAGGAAAGCGTAGTAGACTCACATCCTCCAAAGCAAGAAGATCACTGGGGTGACACACTAACAAGGTATCATGTCAGCAGGACTTAGAGAAGCTATTGAGTGAGTGTCACTGGGGGTGGTATCTCAACTCAGAGTAGCCCAAGATAAAAGATATGCATTTATTTTATATGTTTGTGTATAGTTTGTGTTTATCTTATGTCGATGAAGGATAGGACACTGCTCAAGTTCTTTACACCTATCAAAAACACATCATGGTGGATTCGTAAACAAGAATACTTTCAACATGGAAGAGATTGAATTTGTAATAAATTTTCATTGATGATAATTATTTTCAGACATGATTTATAATATTTCTTTAAGTAGAGCCCATTTATTGGAGGCATTGTGTGCTCTCCCTTATGATTAATAAACTGATAAGGATCTCCTTGGTAGGCTTTCTCTATGGTAAAAGGGCCTTCCCAAGTGGGTTCAAACTTACCTCCCATCTTATGACAGGCAACAATTGAACTCCTTAAAACTAAAATAAGCTCTCCTACTTGAAAATCTCTTGGATAGACCAACTTGTTGTGATCTTGAATCATTTTAGCTTTGAATAACTTGAACTTTTAGCATGACTGCAAGCATCTCTCCTCCAAACCTTCGAGCTCTTCTAACCATAACTTGGCATTCTCCTCTGTAGTGCTCTTACTACCCACAGCTATCCTTAGTGATGGGAGTTAGATTTATAATGGTAGAATAGCTTCAGACCCATATACTAAAGAGAAAGGACTAAACTGAGTTGGAGTTCTATATAAAGTGCGGTAGGCCCACAAGGCTTCAACTAACTTCTCATGCAATTATCACTTATTATTATCGAGTGTCTTATTTAGTATTTTGATGAGAGACTTTTTGATGGCTTATGCTAAGTTGTTTTCCCTCGGGTAGCTCCAATCTATGTTGTGATTTTGGGCAAAGTTGTTGATCTCGTTGCTCTTGAATGAGTACCCTTATTAGATATAATTCATTGAGGCACTCCGAACCAATATACGATATGGTTCCTATCAAACTAGAGCACATGCTCAGCTGTGACCTCTCTATGCAGAATTGCCTTCATCCACTTAGAAAAGTAGTCAGTAGCAGCTAAGATGAACTGATGACTCTTGGAAGAAAAAGAATCAATCAGAACCACTATGTTAGTACCCCACACTCGAATGGTCATGAGGCCAATGTAGGATGTAGAATGTTGGGTGGTTGGTGTAGGACCACACCGTGTATTTGATATTGGTGGCATCACCTAGTCATATCCATGCAATCTTTAATCATCGATGATCAGTGGTATCATAGTCTCTTTATCATGGCTTTCATCATTGGACCAGCTTGGTTGGCTCAACATAATTTTGAGTGTACCTCGTTCACGATCTTACGGGCTTCATGCTTGTCTAAATAACTTAACCACATATGATTGAAAGACCATCAATACAAGACACCATCCAAAAGAGTGCAGGAAAGTGCTCTCTACTTCATTTGATAAGCTTGGGACATCACTTTTGGTAGTTTGCCTTTATTTAGGTAATCCATGAATGGTTGCCTCCAATCTAACTCCTTGTCCTTCTTGGCAATGGTAACCTCCCCTTCAAGATAGTACTTTTTGATAAGTTAAATATCAATAAGGGATAATACTTGTCTATATTGGACCTTTATTGATATGGACTCATCCTTAAGACATGCCAATTCCTTGGCAAGCTTGGCTAAAGCATACATTATGACATTCTCTCCTTGAAGAATCTTATAAATGGAAATATCTAAGATTTGGGAGAAAAACTCTATGGTGTACTTGTGGTAGTGATGGAGCTTGAGCTTTATAATCTTATAGGACCCAAAGATTTGGTTGATAACTAGTTGAGAATCCCCGAAGACGTTGATATTCTGGATACTTAAAGTAACAACTAACTCCAGACCAGCAATTAGAGCCTCATATTCTGCTTCATTATTAGTTCAAAGATTGGACATATGATAGTAGAATCTCATCACATCACAGTCTGGAGTTTAGAGAAATATTCCTGGTGGTGGCAACATTCTTTTCCAATTAGATATTACCAAAGCCTTTGATAACATCTCTTGGGATTTCCTTTTCCATAATCTAAATTTATTAGGGTTTTCTGCTAAATTTATTTTTTCTATTAAAAAATTTATTAATAATTCCTAGTTTTTGATTTTAATTAATGGGGAAGCCTTGGGTTTCTTTCCCTCTTACCATGCCTTATGATAAGGGGATTCCTTGTCTTCTACTTTATTTATTATTATTGTTGAGTACTTATCTAAGAGCATCAATGTTTTTTCTTAAACAATCCTAGTATGTACTATAGAACTCTTGGTGGTCTTCCTATTTTACATTTAAGTTTTGCAGATGATTTCATTATAAGTTTTGCAGATGATTTCATTATTTTTGGTTTTATTCATCACATCAAGCATCTCAAGTCTTTTTAAATAAATTTGGTATAGAAAGTGGTTTTTTCTATCAATGATAACAAAAGTTTATCACTTCTTCTAGTATCTCCAATAATAAAATCAATCAAATCCTACATATCACTAATTTTAAACATCAACACTTACCTCTTAAGTACTTGGGTGCTCTGCTCTTTAAAGGCCCAAAATGTTCCCGTCTCTTTGATGAGTTAATTCAAAAATTTTCAATTAAAATTTTTGTTTGGGAAATCCATTTACTTTCCTTTGGTGGTAGGCTCACTATTCTTAAAAGCACCCTCAACTCAATGCTTCTTTGTTTGATTCAAACTATTATCCGCACTAATGCTACACTTATCGAATTGATTTGCTTAACAAATTTTTTTGGGGCTCGAATTCTACCAAAAGAATGCATTGGACATCTTGGCATAAATGTTATTACCATTTGGGAGAAGGTACTCTGAAAGCCTATTCAGCATCCTTCACTCATAAGCTCGTGGAATTTTAGAAATAATGATAGCCTTTGGGCTAATTTTATGATGGAAAAATATTGCCAAGGTAAACACCCCCTTAACTATGCTTATAAAGTTGGTGACTCTCTAGTTTGGAAAATCTTTGCTCCATTAAATGGGTTGTTGAATCATTGATATCTTCGGGTATTCAATCGGGTTCTTTCTTCTTTTGGCAAGATAATTAGACTGGAAATGACTCTATTGACACTATTTTATCTATCCACTCTACTGCTGCTATCAAAGTTTTTTTTTATTTGGCTTAATAACAATTGGAATGAAAGAAAACTCGAGAATTATATCCCTATTTCTCTTTTTGACAACTTTAGAAATATCCACTTAGGTTCTTCACTGTTTTATCTATTTCTTTTGTATTTATTCTTCCATATTCTTTTGAAGTAGTCTGACCTGTGCTTTGACCAAGTATGTGAGATTAACCCTTTCTTTGCTAAATTATGAACACAAAGAAAGTACCAATCAAAAGGTAATTCTATTAAATGTTTATATAAATCATCCTCAAGTTTTACATCAACTTCTTGACTTAAGGATGATGCTGCTAGAAAGAACCTCTGAGTCTTCTCACTTGTGGATGACTTAGGAGCTTTCTTAACTACCAAACCTTAAGCTTTTTGAGAGGAAAGTAGGGTGAGAGCTAAAGTTCTCAACTGATGCCTAACTATTTCACATATAGACTTGGATATACTTATGCTTTGCTTTGGAGCCTGGTCTTCATCATTATCTAACTCAAGTGTCACCTCCAAGGGAATCTACTACTGAGAAGAGCTGGCTAGTGTGCTAACCATATAAGATTCTTTAAGTCTATATGGATAGCAGGTGTACTTGTGGTTGTTGGGACATACCTTTTATAAGGTGGCCAATAAGGAGATTTTCCACCCCTAGGACTGCCTCTAAACTGGCCTCTTCCTCTGCTTGGTGGAGGTCATGTCATCCTACCAATATGTTCAAATTGAGTAATAAATTGTGGGTGGAATCTAATATTAGACTCCACTTCCTCCTCCAAGTTTATTTCCGCTCCTTTTTATTATTTTTTTCATTTTCTTTTTTCTTCACTTTTTCTTTTTATCTTTCTATTTGATTTTTATTTTCTTTTAGTTTTAAACTTTGGCCAAGTTCGCGAGAATAGACTTGCTAATTTTGAGAGAGGTAGTAAGACGCATCCTCATATATGTTGACCTTGTGAACTGTAAATGGCTTGAGATCTCTTTTAACATAATAGACGATCCAACCTCTCACAAACTTCATACATTGATGTAGAAGGAATGGAATTATGTTGTTCTCATGTATCCATGGTCTCCCAAGAAAGCATTGAAAGATGTATCCGTATAATGTGAAACTTGGCTTGGTCTTCCAATCATCTATCTCCAAGGGCAACACCATATGGAACCAAGGACTATACTTTGGAGTGCAGATTCAATCTTTCCATCTTTGACTTAGGAGTCTTCTAGACACTAAGACTTCTCTAGTCATAAGACACTTCTAATAATTAGGTAAAAGCTTAACCAAAGCCTAAGAACTTAGAAGGGTTAACCATAAGATTAGGTTATGCCTTAGGGATTAGGATAATCCACCTACCCTACAACCCAAATCCAATCCATGTTCACCTTCTAAATAGAAACCTCAAGTTCAATTCAAACATCAAATTAAAATCCAAATCCAAACCCAAATTGCAAAACCAAATGATTGAAGCCCATGATCACATCCAAACTTGAAACCCTTTCTAAGCCATATGACTTATCCGATGGACTTAGTTAAATTCTAATCCAAATCAATCCAAAATCAATTGATTTTCTCATAATCAATTTATATCTTCAATCATCTTCCTAAATATACATCAAATCAACATCAAATGATCAAAACTAAATCAAACTAAATCAAAATCCTTCCTTTGTCATATGACCTATCACATGAACTTAGCCAAATCTTAATCCAAATCAAGTTAAACTCAATTGAATTTCTCATAAATCAATCATATTTTCAATCATCTTCACAAATTTAAATATATATATATATATATATATATATATATATATATATATATATATATATATTTAAATCTCAAAACTAAATCAAACCAAATCAAAATCCAATCCTAAGCCACATGTCCAAACTTTATGGACTTAGCTAAATTCCTTCATTCCAAAAACCCAAATTCAATTGATTTTCTCATGAATCAATCATACCTTCAATCATATTCAAAAATATAAATTAAATCTATAATCATCAAGACAAACTGAAATCAACCCAAGTCAAACCCAACTTTACCCTTTTGACTTGAAATGTTCAAATGAACCAAACCCATTTGAGCCCAAGCCAATTACAATTGAATTTATATATCAATGCCAAATCCATATATAAACTCAACTAATTCAAACTCAACAAAAAATTAAGCCAACTAAACTCAATTGGTACACTTGACCAAAAGTGGCCAATTTGACATATTTTAGCCAAGTTTTAATCCTACCCAAATTGGATTGAGCCAAGCCGATCAAAGCCTCCTATCATGATTGTTGATCACCCTAGGTTGATGAATTATCACAAATTGGGTCAAACCAAGTCAACTTTGTCATTCGACCAAGTCAACCCCTTAACCCATATGAACCCAAATTAGCCAAATTGCAACCTAAGCCAAATCCCTTGAAATAATGATTCATACCAAATCAAAATCAATATTTGAATATGACTTGACCTTCAATTGAGTCAAACCAAATCCAATTGTCCCTCTTGACCCAAGTTGACCCAAATTGACCTAAAAGACCAAATTGGGTCAAATAAAAATATAAACAAAATTGATTGCAACCAACGACTCAAGTTCATTCCAAATTGATTGTTGAATTTGACCAAAGCCATGTTGGACCCAATTGAACCTAATTGACCAACATAGCCCAAATTTACCTAAAGGTTCAAGTTGGCCAAAATCAAAACTAAAGCCTACAATCATCTTCAATTGGTCAACTAAACCCAAACCAACACCCAACCCAAGCCAATTGGGCCAATTTGGTCAAATTGGTCAACTTAACCAATTTGTCCCAAATGAATTCAAATGAGCCAAAATCAAATTGAAGCCAAAATAAACCAAACTAATTGAACCAATACATCCCAAATAATCATATGAACTTGGCCCAACCCTTGGTTTGACCCAATTTGAGCAATTGGTCAACCTGACCAACCCAACCCAATTTGAACTGAATGAGTCAAATTGAGGCAAACCTAACTAAATCAACTCCAATTGACATGAAATTTGGGCTAACCCACTTTAGCTCATTTCAAATCTGCCCAAATTAAATCCAATACCAAATGATCATTATACCCTTGGGTCAAGGGCATCACATGAGACAAATAAGCCATGTAAGTGGTCAGTTTCATTCCTTGCCACTTGGTACTCTTCCAATGGTCCACCTAGGCACCTAGGACACTGTCCAACTTGACCCAGGGAGTGGTTAGGCAGACCATGACCCATGGGAAGTGAAATCACCTAGCCCTACCTATTAGAGCATTTGAAACCCATAGGACACCCATGATTCCTCCTTGGCAGCCACCTCCACACCTTCAACCAACCAAGTTGAGCCAACTCACCTCTTCTGTGCCACCCACGATTACTTATGATGGCCAGGTAGCCACTGGAAGCCAAACATGAGCCCACCATCTGATCAAGATGAAGGGGGTATACATCCCCTCATTTCCACTCAAACACACACACAAATCATTCCTTAGAGCCCTACCTACCCAAGACGAGCTACTAGAGCCATTCCCTAAGCTCCCAAGCTCATTCCTTGATCAAAAAATGTCATTCCCATCCATTTAGAAATAAGAAACTCCCATTTTTGACCTAACATCCCCATTTCTCCATCAAACTTAAATTAACTTTTCACGCACCTTCTCTAGGCTTCATCGAGCAAGAACAAATCATCTCCCAAGCTTCCTGAGCATCGGACTGGGACTTCAATCAAAGTTGAGCTCTAAATCATCGGTTCATGGCCTTCCAAGCAAATGTTGAGGAATTAATCCAATTTCTACACAGCAGGGTTTCATCTCCACTAGATGAAGCTTCCTCAATCGTTCGAGCCACTGGTCATGAGTTCCAGCTAGGTATGCTTCCAAAACCGATCCTTAGGAAAAAAATGTGTTGGAGCTTTTTGAAGAAAACTTTCATCTTGTATGATCTTGACCGTTGGATTCCCTTCAATTGATGTTGTGAAGGTGTGGGATCCTTTTGGAGTTGATCCAAGCTTGGGTAAGCTCAGATCGAGTGAGCAATGACAAACGGACTCCATTCTCCCTCACTCACGTGACGTTAGATCATGCACCATCCGTTCTGTGTGATAATAACAGACGGTCGTTATTAGATCTGCCAGATCAATCTGATTTAATCCTATTAAGCTGTGGGATTAATCATAGCCATTCGATCTTAGATCGGACGATGTACGAGAAAGCACATCCGCCGCCACCATATAGTTGTTGAGTCAGATAAGTTTAAGTAGCCAATCCCGAAAGGCCACATGATAGCAATAGGATTAGGTTTAATTAATCATTTTAATGAAACTTAAAAACATAGAAAACATCATAGAAATAAAAAATGCAAATAAATACTCATTTTAATGGTATTTAGAGGAGAATTAATAAAAATGATTTAACTAATTTTGAATAGTAAAAGTTTAATTACAAAATAAATTTAATTAATTACTTCTTAATTACTGAGCAATTAATCCCAAATTTTGTGAGTTAATTTAATGGGATGACCTCTATCTCTCATAATTTTCTTGGGATTTATTGCTCACTTAATTAGAAAAATTGATTAATTAAGTCACAACTACTCTTTTAAGATAATTACTGACTAATTAATCCCATGAATAGTAATAATTTAGTTAATTAAGTTTATTAATCATTGTTCAATAGTAAGTGCACTAAGGAATAGGGTTGAGACCCCTTTCCCTAAGTTCATTTCACCCTTTTCTAAAATGAAATTAATTATGAGTTAACTAATTAATTAAATCACTTAATCAAATTGAAATCATAATCACATCAGACTTAATTAATTAAATCATGGGGTAGATCTTTAGGTGTTTAATAACCTAAAGGGGTTTAATGAAATTATGGTTAGTCCATAAGTGTGGGAAAACCATAAGAGTAATTAATTAAGTCCCTTAACCTAATTAACTATTAATCATGAGCCAATTGCATTAGGCTCCTTTTATTTTCTAGGATCATTGCAAGTTTATTTTCCATGCATATCATGTTGGCTCATAATTATTTAGTTAATTATGTTAAGGTGAAATAAGTAAGGGTAATTAATTCATCTAATTAAGAGTTCAACTTAATTAACCCATAAAATCAACTTACTTTAATCTTTGTAAATTAAATCAAATCACTAATGTAGGAATGGGTTTAAAACAACAAGTGATAATTTCTCTTCTCGTCTTTAAATCAAAACAAATCCAAAACTTAATTAAAAAAGAAGCTTTGGTATGCTTTAAATAATCTTAGTTGATTTGATTATCCTTAAGAACTTGTTTGGTTGAATGAATCACATGCTAATATTTGATTGCCCTCTTTCCAATCATGTTAAATTTGGTATGTCATTTGAATTCATGCATCCATCTTTTCAAAATCAAGTAAAATAAAATGGATTTCTTTTATGTAAGCTTGCATGTGATGATTTAATTTAATATATGCATGGCTATTATCACTATTAAATCCAAATGTATTTTTCAAAAGCTTACAAATGAATAATAATATGTGCTATGATGTTAGTTATAAATACATAAGAAATGCATGTGCTTATAGCTTAAGTATATGAATGTTGAGTTCTCTTCCTCTATTCATGTGTTGATTTATATAAGATTGAATGGTAATGGGTATATAGTGGACATCCAACACGACCTAATTAAAGGAGGTTATTTGATAACCTCACTTCCCAGGTTTGTTACTTGGTTGATTAAATCAAAAAAGAAGAAATGTTGAATATGAATTTGCTCTCTCTTAAAAAAAAAACCAAAATCCCTAAACACTAAACTAAAACCTGAACCCTAAACCTAAAACCTAAACCCTAAAATCCCTAAAGCTTAAACCCTAAACCATAAATCCTAAAACTTTAAAACCCAAAACCCTAAACCCTAAACCCTAAATCCCAAACCCTAAACCCTAAACCCTAAGCCTTAAACTATAAACCCTAAAAACCTAAAAACCTAAACTTAAACTAAATATAGCATAAAATAAATAAACCTAAACCTATATAAAATAAAAAAATAAAATAAAATAAAAACCTAAACAAAAACCTAAACCTAAAACTAAATTGAAACCTAAACCTAAACCTAAAAATAAAATAAAATAAAAAATAAAAACTAAAGTAAAATAAATAAATAAAAACCTAAAATAAGCTAAAAAATAAAATAAACCTAAAAATAAAAAACCTAAATAAAATAAAAACTATGTGTAAAATAAAAAAATAGACCAAAAACTAAATTAAATAAAAATTAAATAAAAACTTAAACTTAAAAATAAAAAAATAAACCTAAACCCTAAACTAAAAAAAAACCTAAACCTAAAATAAACAAAATAAAATAAACATAAACCTAAACTAAAATAAACTAAACTAAAATAAATCAAACCTAAACCTAAACCTAAAATAAACTAAACCTAAACCCTAAAATAAATAAGATAAAATAAACTAAAAATACACCTAAACTTAAAATAAAATAAAAGACATAAAATAAACCTAAAATTAAAACCTAAAACTAAACCTAAAAAATAAAATAAAAACCTAAACCTAAACCTAAGAATAGAAAACAAAACATAAACCTAAAAATACAAATTAAAATGAAAATAAACTTAAAAGTAAACATAAACCTAAACGTAAAACTAAAAAACAAACTAAAATAAAAACCTAAACTAAAATTAATAAACATAGAATAAATAAAACAAAACTAAATAAAAATAAAAATAAACCTAAATAAATATAAAAAATAAAATAAACTAAAATAAATAAAAAATAATCTAAATAAACTAAATAAATCTAAACCAAAATGATTTACTAAAAATCCAAACTTAAACCTAAAATCCTAAACTCTAAACCTAAACCCTAAACTTTACTAACCCTAAACCCTAAACCAAAAAAATACTAACCCTAAACCTAAACTAAAATAAAATAAACCCTAAACTTAAACCCTAAACCCTAAACCCAAAACCCTAAACCCTAAAACCCTTATCCAAAATCTTAAACAAATCGTAAACCTTAAATTATAAACCCTAAAAACCCTAAACTCTAAAGCCTAAATCCTAAACCCTAAAACCTAAACCCTAAACTAACCCTAAACCCTAAGTTAACCCTAAACCCTAAGCTAAACCCTAACCTAAACTAAACCTAAATAATACTAAAACCCTAAACCTAAAATAACTAAACCCTAAAACCTAAAACCTAAAACCTAAACCTAAACGAAATAAAACCTAAAATAAAATAAATAAAAAACCTAAACCTAAATAAAATAAAATAAAACCTAAAAAACTAAACTAAACCCAAAAAAAAAAAATAGACTTAAACAAAAATAAATAAAATTTAAACTAAACTAAAAAAATAAACTTATGAATAAAAGTCCTAAGTAAAATAAAAAAGTAAACATAAAATAAAAAAAAAACAAAGCTAAAAGAAACTGAAATTAAACCTAAATAAAAACCTAAACCTAAAAAATAAACCTTAAAATAAAAATTAAATCCTATAATAAAAAAAACCTAAACCTAAAGTAAAAAAAAAATAAAATAAAATAAACCTAAACCTAAACTAAAATAAACTAAACTACAAGAAATAAATATACACCTAAACTTAAACCTTAAAACTAAATAAAATAGTAAACTAAAATAAACCTAAACATAAAGTAAAAAATCAAATTAAAATAAACCTAAAATAAAACCTAAACCTAAACCTAAAAATTAAAATAAAATATAAACCTAAACTAAAAAATAAAATAAAATAAAACTCAATTAAAAATAAATCTAAACCAAAACCAAAACCTAAAAAATAAACTAAAATAAATAAACCTAAAATAGATAAACTAAATTAAATAAAAATAAAAAATAAACCTAAAAAAACAAAAAATAAATAAACCTACAGGTTTACTTAATTAAAACCAAAACCATAAATCCTAAATCCTAAACCCGAAACCCAAAACCTACAATCCTAAACCCTAAACCCTGAACCCTGAACCCTAACCCTAATCTCTTAACCCTAAAAGCATTAACCCTAATACCCTAAACCTAAACCCTAAACCATAAACACTAAATCCCAAACCCTAAACCTAAAGCTAAAGTTACTAAATAAATTAAAAAATAAACATAAAACCTAAAACCTAATAAACCTAAACCCTAAGAATGGGCACAACCTTGACGACAATAACATCACCGTCAACAAGACTCAGCCTATATCTGGCGGTGGAGGCGAAGGTGGAGGTGGCGGCTATCTCAGTGGTGGTGGGGGATCTAGAGGTGCTGGTGGATATGGAGGTGATGGTCGGATTAGTGGTGGTTGTGGAGGCGGGAGGAGAGACAAAGGTTACAACCGTGGTGGTGAAGGAGGGAGAGATCAGGGATATGATGGTGGATGCCACTACTCGAAAGGTTAGGGTGGATCTGATGGGAACTAAAGAAATAGAAGAATGACCCATTCGATCTACTGCTTATGGAACTGTGTATTTATAGTAGAGACGTTTCAAGTTATCTAGGGTTTTTGATTTGCTCTATGTCTGCTCATTTTTTATCTATGTTGTTGCTTGAGTCTTAGAAAACTTGGTGTATTACTTTGTTGATGAAATGGAGAAGAAAAAATGTTGAATCTGAATTTATTCTTTGTTAAAAAAAATCATAAACCATAAACCCTAAACTAAAACCTGAACCATAAACCTAAAACCTAACCCCTAAACCCTAAACCCTAAACACTAAACCATAAAAACCCTAAATCGTAAACCCTAAACCCTAAACCCTAAAACCCTAAACCCAAATCCTAAACTCTGGACCCTAAACTAAAAAAAAAACCTTAAACCCTAAACCATAAACATACCCTAAACACTAAAACATAAACCCAGAACCCTAAAAAGCTAAAAACATAAACCTAAACTAAATAAAACATACAAAAATTTAATAATTAAATAAACCTAAACCAAAATAAAAAATAAAATAAAATAAAAAAATAAACTAAACTTAAACCTAATCCAAAACCTAAACCTAAAAAAAATTAAACTAAAATCAAATAACTAAAAACTCAAACTAAACTAAAAAAATAAAAAACCTTAATAAAATGAAAACTAAACCAAAAATAAAAAAAATAAAATAAACCTAAAAAAATAAAAGATTGAATTAAATAAAAACCAAAACCTAAATGATAAATCTAAAAATAAACCCTAAAAATAAATAAAAATAAAACATAAACCCTAAACTAAAAACAAACAAAACCTAAAATAAAAATAAAATAAACCTAAACTTAAAATAAATTAAACTAAACTAAAATAAATAAAACCTAAACCTAAACCTAAAATATAATAAACCTAAACCTAAACCTAAACTAAACAAAAATAAAATAAATAAACTAAAAAAACCTAAACCTAAACTAAAACAAAACCTAAACCTAAAATAAAAAAAACCTAAACCTAAAAAAAATAAATAAACCTAAACCTAAACCTAAAATAAAAATAAACCTAAACCTAAAAAATAAACTAAAATAAAAAACATAAACATAAATAAATAAACATAAAGTAAATAAACTAAACTAAATAAAAATAAAAATAAACCTAAATCAAAAAATAAATAAATTAAAATAAAATAAATAAAAAATAAACTAAATAAACCTAAAGATACTAGTTTACTTAATTAAAATAAATAAAATAAATAAAAAATTGAAAAAATCCCTAACCCTATACCCTAAACCCTAAAACTAACTCTAAACCCTAAACTGTAAATGTTAAACCTACTACCCTAAACTCCAAAACCATAAACCTTAAACCCTAAAACCTAAAACCGTAAACCCTAAAACCTAAACCCCTAACCCTAAACTCTAACCCTAACCCTAAACCCTAAAACCCTAAACTGTGAACCCTAAACCATAAAGTAACCCTAAAACCTAAACCCTAAATCCTAAAACCCTTAAACTCTAAAGCCTAATACTTAAACCTTAAATACTTAACCCTAAACTAACCCTAAACCCTAAATTAACCCTAAATTCTAAACCCTAAACCTCAAACCCTAAACCTTACACCCAAAACCCTAAACCCTAAACCCTAAACTAACCCTAAACCCTAAACCATCAACCCTAAAAACCTTAAACTTAAACCTAAAGTTAAAATAAACCCTAAATAAAAACTAACCTAAACACTAACCCTAAACTTAAACCCTAAAATTAAAACCTAAACCTAAGCAAACAAAAACCCTAAACCCTAAACCCTAAACCCTAAAACCCTAAACATTAAAACCCTAAACCTCTAAACCTTAAACCCTAAACCCTGAACCCTAAGAACCTAAAAACCTAAACCTACACTATACAAAACCAAAAAATAAAATAAATAAAAAGCTAGACTAAACTAAAAAAATAAAATAAAGCTAAAATAAAAACTAAACATAAAATTAAAATAAAATAAAATTGATATAAACCTAAAATAAAATAAAAATAAAATAAAATAAAAACTAAATAAAAATATAAACCCTAAGGTAAAAAACTTAAACCTAAAATAAAAATAAAATAAACAAAATTAAATAAACCTAAACCTTAAATAAAATAAACTAAACTAAAATAAACAAAACCTAAAATAAACTTAACCTGAACCCTAAACTCAATAAAATAAAATAAACTAAAAATAAACCTTAACCTAAACTAAAAAATAAAACCTAGAATTAAATCTAAAATAAAAAACCAAAAACCTAAACCCAAAAATATAAAATAAAAGCCTAAAGCTAAACATGAAAATAAAAATAAAGCCTAAACCTAAAAAATAAAATAAAAATAAAACCAAACAAAAAAAATAAACATAAACCTAAACCTAATAAAAAAAACTAAAATAAAAAACCTAAAGTAAAATATGTAAGCCTAAAATAAATAAACTAAACTAAATAAAAAAAATCTAAATAAAAATTTAAATTAACTAAAATAAATAAAAATTAAACTAAATAAACCTAAACATACTAGTTTACTTAATTTTTTTTTTAAAAAAAAAACCCTAAATCCTGAACCTTAAACTAACCCTAAACCCTAAATCCTAAACCTTAAAACCTAAACCCTAAACCCTAACCCTAACCCTAAACTTAAACCGTAAACCTTGAAACCCTAAACTAACCCTAAACTAAAAATACTAAACCCTAAAAACCTTAAATGTTAAAGACTAAAGCCTAAACCCTAATCCTTAAACCCTAAACTAACCTAATCCCTAACCCTAAACTTAAACCTAAAAACCCTAAACCTAAAACTAAACCCTAATAAACACTAAACCTAAGACTTAAAAACTACTAAACCTAAATAAATTATAAACTAAAAACACTAAACTAAACCTAAACCTAAACTAAAACCTAAAATCCCTAAACCCAAAACACTAAACCTAAACCCTAAACCTAATCCCTAAAACCTAAACCCTAAACCCTAAGCTTAAACTAAACCCTAAACCCTAAACTCTAAACCTAACTAACCTTATACCTAAACCTTAAAACTAAACCTAAAATATAAACTAAAATAAAACCTAAAATAAAATAAATAAAATACCTAAACTAAAATAAATAAAAAATAAAATAAACCTAAACTAAACCTAAACCTAAATAAAATAAAAAAATAAAAACTAAACTAAAAATAAAATAAATAAAACCTAAACTAAACTTAAAAATAAAACTAAAAACAAAACAAAACCTAAAATAAAATAAATAATCCTAAAATAAAATAAAATAAAACTAAATAAAACTAAAAAACCTAAAATAAACTTAAAATATATAAATAATAAAACCTAAACCCTAAACTAAAAAAAGACCTAATCCTAAAATAAAAATAAAATAAACCAAAAGCTAAACTAAAATAAACTAAACTAAAATAAATAAAACTTAAATCTAAACCTAAAATAAACTAAACCTAAACCATAAATAATAGAAATTAAACTAAAAGTAAACCTAAACTTAAACTAAAAAATAAAACCTCAAAATAAACCTAAAATAAAAACCTAAAACTTAAACCTAAAAAATAAAATAAAAGCCTAAACCTAAACTTGAAAATAAAAAATAAAACCTAAACCATAAAAATAAAATAAAAATAAGACTAAACTAAAAAATAAACCTACACCTAAACCTAAATCTAAAAAACAAACTAAAATAAAAAACCTAAACTAAAATAAATTAACCTAAAATAAATAAACCTAAAATAAATAAAATAAACAAAACAAAACTAAAAAAAGCATTATCCCAAAACTAAACATGACCTATCTCATTATGTCCATAAAAATTCTCAAATAAAAATACTAAATAACATAAACCATGTCTAACCTCTACCTTTCTAACATAAACAAATCTATTGCATCTATTCCTAAACCACTACGCTAAACAAACCATCTACTCACCTAAATGCCACTAACCTAAACTCCTAAACATACACATATTTTATCTCTAATAAAGCCACCTAAACTCTATCTCTAAACACTAACCCTCAAAATTCTACCATAAATCATAAACTAAACCTAAACCCTAAGTTTAATACTTTTCTATCAAAACTAAATTACTCCTAAACCATCCAACTAAAATAAACCATCTTCACCATAAAATAGCCTAAATATCTGATTAACTAAATTCACTTAAACACCACCACTAAACTAAAATACACTAAAATAAACTAAACTAAAAAGAAATAAAATAAACCTAAATAAAAAATAAAAAATAAATAAATAAAATAAATAAAAAAAAATAAACATAAACCTAATAATTTACTTATAAAATAAAAAAATTTAAATTAAAATAAAAAAAAAACTAACCCTAACTCTAAACCATAAAACTAACCTAAACCCTAAAATCTAAACTAAACCTAAATAAACCCTAAACCCTAAACCTAAACCCTAAACCCTAAACCCTAAACCCTAAACCCTAAAAACCCTAAACCCTAAACCCTAAAAAACCCTAAACCCTAAACCCTAAACCTACCTATAACACTAAACCTAAACCCTAAACTAAAAAACCTAAACCTAAACAAAATAAAACCTAAAATAAATAAAAAAAAAAACCTAAAATAATTAAAATAAAATAAAATAAAATCTAAACTAAACCTAAACTAAAAATAAAATAAAATAAAAAAATAAAAATAAATAAAATAAAATAAATATAAACATAAACTAAAATAAAATAAAATAAACCTAAAAATAAAAAACATAAGTAAAATAAAACTAAACATAAAATTAAAATAAAATAAATCTAAAATAAAATAACATAAAACTAAATAAAAACCTAAGCTTAAAATATAAACCTAAAAATAAAATTGATAATTAAATACAAATTAAAACCTAAACCTAAAACAAACAAAATAAAATAAATCTAAACCAAAACTAAAATAAATCAAAATAAAATAAATAATACCTAAAGCTAAACCTAAAATTAATTAAACTTAAACCATAAGTAAACATAATAAAAAAGGCCTAAACCTAAATTAAAAAAAATAAACCTAAAATAAACCTAAATAAAACTAAAAAAATTAAATAAAATAAACCTAAACCTAAAAATAAAAAATAAAACTAAACTAAAAGATAAAATAAAAATAAACCAAAATAAATAAAATAAACCTAAAATAAATAAAATAAAATAAAAAAATACACTAAAATAAACCTAAATAAATAAATTAAATAAAATAATAAATATAAATAAAATAAAATAAAATAAACTAAAATAAATAAAATAAACTATAAACAACCTAACTTAATTTTAAAAAAAAACCCTAAAACCTAAACCCTAAACCCAAAACCCTAAATTTAAACCTAAACCTAAAATAAAATAAACCTAAACCCCAAATAAACCTAAACCTACTATAACACTAAACACCTAAACCCTACTAACCTAAACCCTACATCTAAACCTAAACCTAAACCTAAAATAAACCCTAAACCCTAAACTAACCTAAAATAAAATCTAAAACCTAAATTAAATTAATTTGTTAACTAAATTAAATAAAACCTTAAACTAAGGCCTAAAAGATAACCCTAAACTAAATTATAACTAAGTTCTAAATAAAACTCTAAACTAAACTAAATCATAAACTATAAATAATAAAACCTAAACCTAAACTAATCTAAATAAAATAAACCCTAAACTAAACTAAACCCAAAACCTAAATTTAAAACCCTAAACCCTAAAAAACCTAAATAAACCCTAAACCTAAAACCCTAAACCCTAAACCCTAAACCTTAAACCTAAAACTAAACCTAAAACCCTAAACTAAAACTAAACCCTCCCTAAATAAACCCCAAACCTAAATCCTAAACTCTAAACCTAAATTCTAAAAACCTAAACCCTAAACCTAAACTCAAACCCTAACCTAATCCCAAAATCCTAAACCTTGAATAAAGATGTCATTAGAGTATCTAAAGAATGACCTAATCTAACATAATTATGGAAGTAAGAAAATGTCTTCAAGACTTTCACTTGACTATTAGAGATTTGAATACCCTAAACCCTAACCCTTTATAATACATATTATAATAATGTATCATATTTGAGCATGTAGTGATGTGTTTTAGTTGTTATAAGATGTTTTAAAATGTTTTAGTATATTATGGTATTGTGCCCTATAATCTATATTAATATAAATCATAAAAATATTGATTTAATAAATCGATGATGAAATTTGTTAAATTTGAGTGAGAATTGTATAAAGGTGTGCTATGCCACTTGTAGTCTTAAAAGTAAAATTTTATGTTCTAAATATTATATGTTAAATAAAATCATATATATCATAATATATTATTCTTCGCATTTTAAATTCTTTTAGTATTTTACAATCATGCAAATCTACCTACATTATTTATTATTTATAAAAATGTTGATTTAGTCTTTAAAATGGAAATTTGACCAAATTCATAATAGAGACATCATAATATATTATTTCAATATAAAATATGTAAGTGATAATAAAATATATATTTTTTTTTATTTAGACTAATTTTATGATTTTTTATCTTAAGAAATCCATTATGATGATATACATATATAATATGTTATAGTGTATATAAATAAAATGGTCCATAATGTATCATGCATTATATATATTGTATTACTACTTATTGTTTAACATATTTTAGTTTGATATATGATGTAGTAGAGTACTAGTATAATTCATAAAAAATATTGATTTATAGGTGAGATGATGGGATTTGGCCAAATTTAAGGTAAGTTTTGGGGACATCAAAGTATTTAATCAAAAGAATGGAATTTTCATCCAAAATAAATATTCATTTTTCAACCAAATTTTATAATTTTTTTAAAAGTGATTCATTTTAAGGTGTAATGTAAGATAATATATTCTATGAAAGCATATTAAAATATAATGCATAACAATATAACTTCACATATATATGAATGTGGTGTGTTACTAAATGTTATTGTACATTTTAGTATGTTTTACTTTGTTATAATATTTTGGGTCAAAACTCACAAAAATGTTAATTTGAAGGTTGAGATGGAAGAATTTGGCCAAATTCATACACACCAAGAAGCAACACCAAAATTATGCTATTTTGTACCATTTCTAAGAAAATAATTTTATACATCCAAAATGAACATTATTCATATTTTGAGAAATTTCATTTGTTTTTTTAAGTGATTTAATTAGGTGTAATGGTAGACAATATATACATATATTATAATATAACATCATATCATAATATTGTATCTAGTATGAGTTCACCATCACAAATAAAAAAATGTTGATTATAATGTTAAGATGATGTAATTTGAATAAAATATTAGTTAAGTATTAAAGGTGTGCATAAGAGAAGAAATAAGATTTGATGAGAATTAATGTCAAGGACATGGAGGGAGATCCACTAGGAGATCACACATGCATTGGACATGACATGTGAAGGGTCTATATTGACGCATAGTAGAAGAAAATCTATTGGGGATAAGGTTTGAATTTGATTTGATTATATGATTTATGGAAAGAAGTTCCACTGGGGATAAGAATCTATAATCCACTGGGGATTTTGATCGAATAAACTTTAATTTGTTTTGTTTTAAGTGATGTGAAGGATTATCTCCTAGAGATATAGGCTCGAGTCCACTGGGATTGGGTGTATGAACCTTCCACTAGGGAAGCAGGTTCAGGCTATCCACTGGGGATTGAGATTTCAATTTGATTTCATAAATTTATTTGGGGATGTATCTGCTGGGAATAAGAGTTTGGTTGAATTTCTATGATTCGTACTCTACTGTGGGAGTTGGTTTAATTTGGCTCCACGAGGGAGGTTGGTTTTGAATTTGATTTTTTTACTTGACTTGTTTATATATGATTTGGGGCTCCACTCAAGAAGGGTGTGATTTAACTCCACCGGGAAAATTAGATTGGGTTTAATTTAACTGAAGTTAATGTATGGATCCTATATGTGTGACTCTCGAGAAGTTAGGGCTACCAAATTTTACAAATCCAAAGGGATAGTCTACCGACTATGGAGTAGCTAGCCAACCAAGGGGTTTCCTCGGTGCAACGACTAGAAAGAAGACATAGACTTACATCTTCCAAAGCAAGGAACAACCATTGACCTATGGATGCACAACAAATCAACTCACCTAGGTGACTATGAGTGAATGCCACCGGGACTTATGTCAACTCAAAAGTAGTCGATTAATTTTATCTTAATTTCATGTGATTTGATATGGTTTGTTTGGTTTTTTGATTTTAAATTAAGGCATATCCACCGGGATGTGCAATCAAATTTGATAGATTTAATTTATGGACCATGTCAATGGGACCACACTAAAAGTATTATATCACTTGCCTATCGATTTATGAATATAAAGGGATAGTCCATGGGAAGAGCTAGCCAACCTAAGGGGTTACCTGTGCAATGCTAGGAAGAAGGCATAGACTTACATCTTCTAAAGGGAATAACCGCTGGTGACCTATAGCACAAAAATCAAACCCAACTAGGTGACTATTGAGTGAATGCCATCAGACTTATATCAACTAAGAGTAGAGGGAGTTTAACCCGCCACTTACCTGGGTGTCCTCTAATCCACAAGTGAATTTTTTATATGTTTGCGGACCTGTGTAGGGGACACTAAGAAGGGACTATGTTGGCCTTAACCGATTTCAAATTTTTTGGACCAAAGGAGAATCTACGCATCCATAAGATAAATTCTCCAACCACAGGGGTAGTTATTAGGAAAGGGGAACTATCCAATCTGATACTAACCCAAGTAGTGTCTAAATGGCATCACAAAGGATGTGATCCAAATATAGTGCCCACATGGGAGGTGATGCTAAGGGTTATCCAGGCTGAAAGAAAGCTTATAGGTGTAAAATGGCCAACTCAAGGAGAAATAAACTTACCGCCATGAGTGGTGTATCCTAAGAGAACCAACAACCTAAGGTGTATCAGCATAGTGAGAACCAACCAACCTAAGGTGCTCGTGTGCAACAATGAAAGAAAGCATGTAGCCATACAACTTTTCAAGTAATTGATCATCGAAATTATCATCTAAGACTATCACCCCTAGAGACTACTAAGTGGGGCCCCGAGGAAGGATTGGACTTGAAGTAGAGGAAGGAGCCAGGGACTTATCCTAAACTCAAATATACTCAACCCAGCTGCATGAAGGCTAATCCAAGAAGAAAGCATACAGACTCACATCCTCTTAAACAAAGCCAACACACGAAGAGTACTAAACCAACTGCTCACTGTGCAAAGGGCCAAGTAAGAAAGGAAAGTGTAGACTTACATCCTTCAAAGCAAGAAGACCACTGGTGACACACTAGAAGGTAGCATGACAACTGACCTAGAGCATGAAAGTGTCAGGGGCATTATCTCAACTCAAAGAAGCCTGAGAAAAAAGATATGTATTTATTTTATATGTTTGTGTGCAGTTTATGTTTGTATTATGTCAATGAAGGATAAGATGCTGCTTGAGTTCCTTGCACTTACCCAAAACACATCATGGGGGATTCACAAAAAATAATACATTCAACTTGGAAGAGATTGAATTCAAAATGGAAATTTCATTGATGATAATTATTTTCCAACATGATTTATAATATTTCTTTAAGTATAGCCCATTGATTGGAATCATTAGGTGCTCTCCCTTATTATTAATAAGCTAATAAGATCCTCCTAAGTAAGCCTTCTCTATGGCAAAAGCTCCTTCCCTTGTGGGTTCAAACTTGCCGCCTATCTTACGATGAGCAACAATCGATCTCCTTAGAACTAAAATAAGCTATATTACTTGAAAAGCTCTAGGACATACCAACTTGTTGTGAGCTTGAATCATTTTAACTTTGTACAACTCAAGGTTTTGGCATGCCCACAGGCATCTCTCTCCAAATCTTTGAGCTCTTCTAACTAACTTGGCATTCTACTGATCTTGTTACCATATCCTATCCTTAGTGATGGGAGTTGAACTTCTAATGGTAGAATGGCTTCAGACCCATACACTAAGGAGAAAGGAGTATATTAAATTAGATTTTTATATGTGGTGCACAAAGGCTTTAAACTAACTTCATGCCATTATCGCTTGTTGTTGAGTGTCTTTAGTATTGTGATGATAGTTTTGTTAAAGGCTTATACTAAGCCATTTTCCCTCAGGTAGTTGATGGAATAATATCTCTAATCAATTTTATGTCTCTAGGCAAAGTTGTTGATCTTGAAATGCATCATCATATATAATTCATCAAGGCACTCAACCTATAATATGGTTCCTAAAAATTAGAGCACATCCGAGCGACCTCTCTGAGTGGAATTGCCTTTGTCCATTTAAAAAATAGTCGAGTGCTAAGATGAAATGACCCTTGAAGAAAGGATCAAAACCAACTATGTCGGCATTCCAAATAGGAAATGTAAAATGTTGGGTGGTTATGTATTTGACATTGGTGGCATCTCCTAGCCATATCCATGTAATCTTTGATCACATCCGTAGTATCCTAGTCTCTTGATCTTGGCTTTCATCTTAATTGTCCAACATAATCAAGTGTGTTCTTCATGATCTACGAGCTTCATGCTTGTCTAAACAACATAACCACATATGATCAAGACCACATAAAGACACCATCCACAAGAGAGTACATTTTGATGAGTTCAATATTAATAAATGATAGGACTTGTCTATTTTGGACCTTTATTGATAATGGACTCATCCTCCAGACATGCCAACTCCTTAGTAAGCTTGGCTAAAGCATACACTACAGTGTTCTCACCTCGAGGAATCTTATAAAGGGTAACCTCTGAGATTTGGGCCAACAAGTCCATAGTGTACTTGTGGTAGTGATGGAGCTTGGGATTTAATAACCTTATAAGACCCAATGATTTGGTTAATAACTAGTTGAGAATCCTCAAAGATGTTGATGTTCTGAATGTTTAGAGTAATAGCTAACTCTAGACTACAATAGCCTCATATTTAGCTTGGTGCAAGGATTGACAAATGATATGAGAATCTCATCACATCGTCCAAAGTTAAGAGAACTATTCTACCCCTTTTCCTAGAATAGTAGATTATGGTTCTTCTCCTCTTGAGAGAAGCCGCACCATCAAAGTACATCTCCAACAAGGAATGCTAGTATCCCTAAGTTCATGATTTGTTCATCGGGAGATCATCACAAGTGAGAGAAGTGAAGTGTGTGTCGCTAAGAAATCTACTAGCACTATCCTTTCACCGCATGGAGGTACAAGGTAATGTCAAACTATGAGAGGATCATGGACCATTATGCCAATTATCCGATAGCATTGTTCATGAGATACTATATTGAATCCTAGAGATTAAGTTCACCTTATAAGGAAGCATGTAGTGTTGCTTTTGGGATGCAAAGATTAAAGCAATGCTTTTCAATGGGTGGATAATTAGCCTTAGGGATTAGATGATGGCAGGGAGTAGAGTGTGTTTTCCTTTTCATCATTGGCTTTGGGCCAACAAAGCACCAAGGGAGTCATCTAACACAAGAGTAAAGTATGAGGCTTGCAAGATAGTTAGAACTGGTAACATCGTAATGCTTGATGTCTTCAAGGCATGCTCACACTTATCATCCCACCAACTTGCATCCTTTTGATAAGTGCTGAGAATGACTAACATCTTCCTAATAAGTTGGATATAAAGTGTCTTAGATATGCCAACTGCCCTTGGAATGATCTGAGTTGAGTTAAAATTTTATGGGTAGAATTTCAAATATTGCTTGATCTTCGATCTATTTCTGTGTCACAACAAACCCAAGGAATTTCCAAGCTACCCAATGTACACTTCAGATTCATTTTGAGGTTAAATTATCTTAACTATTCAAAACTACTCTCAAGTCAAAGAGATGGTCTTTCTTTTCTCTAATTTTGACATGAGACATAGATCGAATTTTGATGATGAATGAGTTCATCAAAGATGAGTCATATCCCTTGGTATGTAGCATCATCATTTTAAGTCTAAAGGCATGACCTTATAGTAATAAATTTGAGGGTTCTAAAAGTAATGTTTCTTTCATCTTCAGGCCATCTTTATTTGGTTAATATGAGCCATCCATGAAAGAGAAGACGCATGAGATGAGGAAATGTCCACCATCAACTGAGATTGGAAGTGGAAATTCATCTTTGACATGCCTTATTTAAATCCCTAAAATTGATGCATATGTGAATTTGGCCATTCTTTTCTTAACTGGATGACGCTATAACCGTAGTGTATTTTTCTTCCCAGATGAAGCCATCATCAATCAGTTTCTTGACTTCATAAATGACCTGCTATTCTATGTCTAATCACATGCGTATAAGAGCTTGCTCGATATGATTAGTAGTAAACTCTATTAATAGTTTATGGGAAGCTATGTCAGGAGCCAATCTAGGCATCTCTTCATAACTCCATGCAAAGTAGTCCTTAAACTCAGTCAATAGCCTAGCTAAGTCATTGGTTTCAATTTCATTCAATAAAGAACTAATGTATGTCAGGCATGGATCTTCTTCCTTTAAGTTGATTTCCTTAAGCTTATCGATGGTTTTTTGATCTCTTCAAACTATGGCAAGTGCATCTTTGACTTCAAAATCATCTATATCATCTGAAGTTTCTAAGCACAACTCCTCATATGAGTTAATGTGATTTGAAAATTACCTATCAAATTCCAAATGATAGGTAATGATTAAGCCGTAATCATCATATCGACTGAACCCACTATACCAAATCCTAGTCCCGATCTTGATTGTGAGCTTTTACATTTGTTCTTCCATATTCTTGAAGTAGAACTGCTTTGACAAAGTATGTGGGATTAACCTTTCTTTGCTAAATTATGAACACAAGACAAGTACCAATCAAAAGGTAATTTATTAAATCTTTATATGAATCATCCTCAAGTTCTACATCAACTTCTTGACTTGATGATGCTCCCAAAGAACCTCTAAGTCTTCACACTTGTGGATGACTTAGGGCTTCCTTAACTACCAAACCCAAATTTTGAGAAAAGTGTTAGGGTTCCCAAGTGATGCCTAATTGTTTCACATATAGACTTGGATACACTTATGCGTTACTTTGGAGTTTGATCTTCATCACTATCTAGCTCAAGTGTCACCTCTAAGAGAATCTACTATTGAGAAGAGCTGGCTAGTGTTTTAACCATATAAGACTCATCCTATGAGCTAGATTCTAACTCTTTATGGATAGCAGGTGTACTCCTAGTAGCTGGGACATATCTTCTAATTGGTGGCCAATAAAGAGGTTTTCCTCCCTGACTACCTCTGAACCGCCTCTTCCTCTTCCCTTGTGGAGGTAGGTCATCCCACCCATATGTTTGAATGGAATAATGAACTGGGTGGAATCTAATGTCGCTCCACTTCCTCCAAGCATATTTCCACTCTTTATTTTTATTTTCATTTTCTATTTTCTTTCTTTTTATTTTTCTTTTCTTTTATATTTCTTTATTTTAAACTTAGCCAAGTTCACAAGAATAGTTTTGATTTTGAGGGAGGTAAAGTCCATCCTCATATGTCAACCTATGAACTATAAATGCTTGAGATCTCCTTTGACACAAGACGATCCCACCACAAACTTCATACACGATGTAGAGAGGATGGAACTATGTTGTTCTCTTGTATTCATGGTCTCAAAGCAAAAGATGTATCAAAGTCTATAATGTGAAACTTTGCTTGATCCAATCATCTATCTCCAAGGCAACACTATGGAGCCTAAGGCCTATTGACCTACTTTGGAGTGGATTCAATCTTCCCATCTTAGACTAGGAGTCTAGACACTAAGACTTCCTAGTCATAAGACACTTCTAATAATTAAAATTTAACCTAAGCCTAAAGACTTAGAAGGGTTAACCATAGATTAGGTTATGCCTTGGGATTAGGATAATCCACCTACCCTACAACCCAAATCCATGTTCACCTTCTCAAACCAAACCTCAAGTTCAAAATATCAAATTCAAATCCAAATCCAAAAAAATTCAAAACCAAATGATTGAAGCCCATGATCAAATCCATACTTAAAACCCTTCTTAAGCCATATGACCTATCCAATGGACTTAGCCAAATCTTCCTAAATATAAATCAAATCTACTTTCAAATGATCAAAACTAAATAGAATTAAATCAAAACCCTTCCTAAGCCATATGACCTATCCCATGGTCTTAGCCAAATATTAATCCAAATCTAGTCAAATTAAATTGATTTTCAAATTTTAAATCTTCACAATTAAAGTAAATATTTTTCATTCTAAAATTAAATTGATTTTTCAATGAATCACTCATAATTTTAATTCACAAATATAAAATATACAATCATAAAACCAAAATCAACCCATTTAAACTCAACTTAACTTTTGACTTGAAATGTTCAAATGAACCAAAACCCATTTGAACCAAGCCACATAATTAAATTTATATATCAATCCCAAATCCATATATAAACTCAACTAAATAAAACTCAAAAATCATAAACTAAATTCCACTTGACCCAAAGTGGCCAATTTGACTATTAAAGTTCTAATCCTACCCAAATTGATTGAACCAAGTCAACAAAAACCTCCCATCATGATTATTGATCACCCTAGGTTGATCAATTATCACAAATTGTCAAACTAAGTCAACTTGGTCATTTGACCAAGTCAACCTTAACCCATATGAACCTAAACTAGCCAAATTGCAACCCAAGCCAATCCCATGAAACCAATGATTCATACCAAATCAAAATCAATATTTGAATATGACTTGACCTTCAGTCAAACCAAACCTAATTGGCCCTCTTCTGACCAAGTTGACCCAAATTGACCAAAAAAAGACCAAATTGGTCAAATCAAAATATAAACCAAATTGATTGGAATGGCTCAATTTCATTCAAATTGATTATGAACTTGACCAAAGTCATGATTGGACCAACCCAATTGACCTACTTAGTAAATTGACCTAAAGGTTCAAGTTGGCCTAAATTAAAACCAAATCCAAATTAATTGAAACCAAAGCTTACAATCATCTTCAATTGGTAAACTAAACCCAAACAAACACCCAACCCAAGTTAATATTGCCAATTTGGTCAAATTGGTCAACTTAACCCATTTGACCCAAATGAATTCAAATGAGTCCAAAATCAAATCGAAGCCAAACTAAACCAAACCAATTGAACCAAAACATCCCAACTAATCATAAGAACTTGGCCCAACCCTTGGTTTGACCCAATTTGGTCAATTGGTCAACTTTACCCAACCTAATCTAATTTAACCTAAATGAGTCAAATTGACACAAATCTAATCAAATCAACTAAAATTGACTTAAAATTTGGGCTAACCCACTTTTGGCTCATTTTAAATCTACCCAAATCAATTCTAATGCCAAATGATCATTTTACCCTTAAGGGCATCACATGAGACAAATCACCCAAGTGGTCATTTCCATTCCTTGCCACTTGGTTCTCCCAATGGTCCACCTAACTAACACAACCCAAGGGGTTGGTCGCTGATGACCATGGGAGGTGAAATCACCTCACTCTCCCCATTGGAGCATTTGAAACCCATAGGATACCCATGATTCCTCCTCGCGCCACACCTTCAACCAACCAAGCTAGCCATCACTCCTCCCTCCCCATGACTGAGATGGTCAGATGATAACTAAACCCAATCTCACCATTTGATCAAGATGAATGGGGGTATACACCCCATCGTTTCCACTCAAACACACACAAAAATCATTCTTCAGATCCCTAGCTACCCAAGACAAGCTACTAGAGCCATTCTCTAAGCTCCCAAGCTCAATCAAAAAATGCCATTCCATCTGTCTCAAAATAGACACTCCCATTTCCAACCTAAATTACCCATTTCTCCATCAAACTCTTTAACTGCATGCACCTTCCTACCCTCGCCGAGTAAGAATGAATCATCTCAAGCTTTGAGCACCGAGGTGGGACTTGATCAAAGTCGAGCTCCAAATCATTGGTTCATGGCCTTCTAAGTGAACATTGAGGAATTGATCCAATTATTTCTCAACTAGGTTTTGTCTCCACTAGATGAAGCTTCCTCAATCATTCGAGCTATCGATCTTGAGCTCCAACGAGGTATGCTTCCAAAAATGATCTTTAAGCAAAAATGGGTTAGAACTTTTTGAAGAAAACTTGCATCTCACGTGGTCTTGACCATTGGATCCCATCTGATTGATGTTGTAAAGGTGTGGGATCCTTTTGGAGTTGATCTAAGCTTGGGTAAGCTTGGATCAAGTGAGCAATGGACCACTCCATTCTCCTCACTGTGATGTTAGATCACCATCCCTTCCATGTGATCGAATGGATGATCATGATTATAGATTGATTTAATCCTATTAAGATGGAATTAATATAAAATCTTAGGATCAATCAAAAAGATGAGAAAGCACGCTCACCATATAGCAAGTCATTAATAGCCAATCTACGCCATGTGAAAGCATATCGAGATGCCACATGACTAATAGATTATGCTTTAATTAGGCTTAATTAATCATTTTAATAAAACTTCTAAAAATCATAAAAAATCATAGAAAAATAAAAAATGCAAATAAATACTCATTTTAAAGGTATTTCATAGAGAGAATTAAAAAAATGATCTTAACTAATTTTAAATATAATTTAATGAATTACAAAATTAATTAGCTTAATTACTTTTTAACTTTAGTAATTAATCCAAATTTTGTGGTTAATTTAATGGGATGACCCCCTCCCATGATTTTCTTGGGATTTATTGCTTAATTAGAAAATTGATTAATTAAACCTTAACTATTCTTTAAGTTAATTGATGATTAATTAATCCCATGAACAGTAATAAATTGGTTAATTAAGTTTATTAATCATTTATTATAAGTGAACTAAGGAATAGGGTTGACCCTTTCCCAAGTTCATTTCACCCTTTTAAAATAAAAATTAATTAAGATAATTAATTAAATCACTTAATCAAATTCAAATCATAATCACATGAGAGCTTAATTAATTAAATCATGGGATAAATCTTATGGTGTTTAATAACCTAAAGGAGTTTAATGAAATTATGGTTAGTCCATATGTGAAACCATAAGAATAATTAAGTCCTTTAATCTAGTTAACTATTAATCATGAGCCAATTGCATTAGCCCCTTTTATTTTTTTAGATCATTAAGTTTATTTTCCATGCATATCATGTTGTCTCATAATTATTTAGTTAATTACTTTAAGGTGACATAAGTAAGGGTAATTAATTCATCTAATTAAAGTTAAACTTAATTAACCCATAAATTAACTTAATTACATTTCCTTAAATTAAATCAAATACTAATGGGTTTAAAACAAGTGATGATTTCTTTCTCTTTTTAAATCAAATCAAATCCAAAACTTAATTAATAAAGAAGCTTTGGTTTTTTAAATAATCTTATTTGATTTGATTGTCCTTAAGAACTAGTTCAGTTGAATGAATCACTTGCTTATATTTGATTGTCCTCTTTCCAATCATGTTAAATTTGGTATGTCATTTGAATTCATGCATTCATCTTTTCGAAATAAAGTAAAAGATAATGGATTTCATTTTTGTAAGCTTGCATGTGTTGATTTAATCTAATATATGTGTGGCTATTATCACTATTAAATACAAATATATTTTTTCAAAAGCTTATAAATATATAACAATATGTGTTATGATGCTTGTTATAAATACATAAATAATGCATGTGCTTATAGCTTAAGTCTATGAATGTTTAGTTCTCTTTCCTTTATTCATGTGTTGATTTATATAAGATTGAATGGTAATGGGTATATAGTCTAGACATCCTGGGAACATGAGGCTTTAGCTAGCCCTAAGGAGGTCATTTGATTACCTCACTTCCTTAGTTTAATAATGGCACGTACCCATTTGATTTCACTCTTACATATTTCAACATTAGGATTTGGATAGAGCTTTAATTCATATATATAAATGATTCAAAAAAAATTATACAATCTTTGTATGGTTTTCTCCCTCTTTATGTATACATCCATGTGTCCAAAAAAAAGCAAGTATATAGTCTGGACATCTTGGGAATACGAAGCTTTAGTTAGCCCCAAGGAGGTCATTTGATCATCACTTCTTTGGTTTAACAACAACACATACTTCCCTATATGTTTGTACATGTATATGTATATGTGATTAGTGAATTAAAATCCCATTTTACATTAAAATTGCATGCATTCATAATTGACTAAGTGGTTGAATTAATTAGCCATATGATTTAGAGCTTACCTTCTATGTTCATGTATATGAATTTACATATGTTTGAATGCAAATGGATATATAGTCTGGACATCCCGAGAATATGGGGCTTTAGCTTGCTCTAAGGAGGTCATTTGATTACCTCACTTCTTTGATTTAACTATGACACATGCCTATTTAATTTCATTCTTATGTCCTTTTGTATAAGAATTTGGATAAAGTTTTAAATTAATATGTTTAAATAATTCAATCAAATAAAATATAAATTCTAAACATACACATACATTCATCATTTAAGTGTGCTAAAATATATTACATGTATGGATACACTTAGGATTAAATCAAATGCATGTTACATGTGATGGAAAAAAATGATTTAATATATGTCATGTGGTAGTAATTGAATTAAATTAATCTTAAGATGCCTTTCATTTTGAATAGGATTATTTAAAGTTAACCTAAACTTAAGATTAACTAAATCATTTAATAGGCCATTCACTTAAGAAAATTAAATCTAAGGTAGGGATGAAAGAGAGCAATCCTTTTTTCCTCTCTTTATAACACTTGGTTTCTAAGTGTAATCAAATGAAACAAAAGAAAACACAAATTAAAATTCTCATATCAATTAAACTACTTCAAGTGAAATCAACCTTTCATGTTAAATTGAATCCTTCCACACTTAAAAGTTACAACACTAATGCCTAACAAGACTTACCACACATGCCTTAATACACATTAGAATTAAGTCACCACTTCTAACTCTAAGTTAGATGATGAAGTGTTGTATTTTTTATTTTATGATGTATTTAGATTGGATGTAGTGGTGTATCGATATCAAAATAAGCTTAATCATATTTTTTTGTGGGATTATGCTTAAGGGATGCTTAAAATTAAATGTTAATGCTCGGTTGCTTAAATTAAGCATAATCCAAGTTACAGTGGGCTATTACCCATGTGTAGCTAAGTGCAAATTATAAATAAAGGATTATATATGTATATTTAGCTAACCACTATTTTGTAGTTGTTGTTAGATTTACTTTTGCCACATAAATGTAATTTTTTCAATAGGAATAAGGATTAGTGCTATAGGGATTAGGATGAGCAGTGGCTAGAAGGCTTTGTCCTGGGGTGCCTTGTGATGCTTTTGAAGCAACCACCATCCAAAATCAAAGAAGGAACCAAATCAGAAATGGAGATATGAAGAAAGAAGACCCCCATAGCTATTAATACAATTAAAATTATTCTTTCATATTCTAGGTTTTATAAGGGTAGACCTTGGCAACCAATCTTTTCTCTTCTTTATACACTGAGTGACCTTTTATTCTTTTACGATAGTTTATATAATTGTTTGATGCTATGTTTCCATTGTGCATTAGGATGTCATGCTTTTATAATTTCTTAAATTATTGATGCTTTAATGTGTGGCTTGGATACAATTAGGCTCTTCGGATAAAATTAACATTTCTACTCAACTAATTACTCATAATAAAATTTTAATCAACTCATAACCTCAACGTAAAGTCTAAGACATAAATAAGATAATTAAATGATTTAGCAACCCCTTAGCTGTATGGTTGTATGTTTCACATCATGTATGCATATTCTTTCTCTCTTGAACATGAAGAATCTCCATCCTTGAATGATAAAGGAATGCTAAACCTATGAGGGCATCCCTTGTGGTGGATAACAACTTCTTCTAGCTGATTTGACCCATAACTTATTTCATCATGCATTTAGGTCCTCTCGCCTTGTTCATTGAATCCTCTCAACACCATGCATTCTTTTTTGGAGTTTGGAGATGTTGATCCTCAATTAGGCAAGGGTTCTTAGACTCATAATGTTGACTGATACACTTGGGTCAACCAGAACTCTAGATAGTCTGTATTTGCCAAAATCCACTGTAAAGTGGCAATTGTGCTCAGCCATCCCTTGGAGTAAGTCTTCATTGCTGAATGTAAGTAGATAAAAACCTAAACGTAAATAATAAATAAAAAATAAAACATAAAAATAAATAATAAATATAACCTAAACCCTGGACTAAAAAAAACCTAAACCTAAAATAAACCTAAACCTAAACTAAAATAAATAGAACCTAAATCTAAACCTAAACCTAAACACTAAAATAAATAAAATAAAATCTACCAAAAATAAACCTAAACCTAAACTGAAAAATAAAACCTAAAATATAAACCTAAAACCTAAAAAAAAAAAAATCTTAAACCTAAACCTAAAAAGAAAAAATAAAACCTAAACCTATAAAATAAAATAAAAATAAAACTAAACTAAAAAAAAAACCTAAACCTAAACCTAAAAAATAAACAAAAATAAAAAACCTAAACTAAAATAAATAAACCTAAAATAAATAAACTAAACTAATTAAAAATAAAAATAAACCTAAATAAAAAATAAACTAAATAAACTTAAACCTACTAGTTAACTTAATTTAAAAATAAATAAAACTAAAAATATATAAAAATATATATAAAACAAACCCTAACCCTACAGCCTAAATCCTAAACCCTAAACCATAAAACCCTAAACCATAAACTAACACTAAACCCTAAACCCTAACTTATAAAAACCCTAAACCCTAAAGCTTAAACCTTAAACCTTAAACCCTAAACCCTAAACTAGCCCTAAACCCTAAGCTAACCTTAAAACCCTAATCCCTAAACCCTAAAAACCTTAAAATTTATAGCCTAAACACTATATCTAAAACCTTAAACTCTAATCCCAAAAAAAAACCCTAAACCCTAAACCCTAATCCTTAAACCCTAAACTAACCCTAAACCTTAAACCTTAAACCCTAAAAAGCTAAAAAGTTAAACCTCAAATAAATTAGTTTAAAAATAAAATAAATAAAATATCTAAACCAAAATAAAATAAAATAAAATAAAAAATAAAAATATAAACTAAAACTTAAACCTAAAATTAAAATAAAAAAAATAAATACAAAACTAAAATAAAATAAATAAAAACCTAAACTAAACTAAAAAATAAAAACCTAAATAAAAATAAAAACAAAACCTAAAATAAATTAAATTAAAAACTAAATAAATACCTTAACCTAAACAATAAACCTAAAAATAAAACCTAAAAATCAATAAAAAATAAAACCTAAACTCTAAACTAAAAAAAAAACTAAACCTGAAATAAATATAAAATAAACCTAAACCTAAACTAAAATAAATAAAAACTAAACATAAACCTAAAATAAACTAAACGTAAACCTATACCCAAACTAAATAAAATAAATTAAACTAAAAATAAACATAAACCTAAACTAAAAAATAAAACCTAAAGATAAACCTAAATTAAAAACTTAAAACCTAAACCTAAAAAAATAAAATAAAACCTTAAACCCAAACCTAAAATTAAAATAAAAATAAAACTAAACTAAAAAATAAATCTAAATCTAAACTTAAACCTAAAAATAAACTAAAATAAAAAATAAACATAAAATAAATAAACTAAACTAAAGCAAAAAAATAAACCTAAGTAAAAATAAAAAATATAATAAACTGAAATAAATAAAAAATAAACTAAATATTCCTAAACCTATCGATTTACTTAATTTTCTTAAAAAAAACCATAAATTCTAAATCCTAAACCCTAAACCTACAATCCTAAACCCTAAACCATAAACCTTAAAAAACCCTTGAACCCTAAAGCTTAAACCATAAAATCATAAACCTTAAAACCTTAAACTCCAAACCCTAAATCCTAAACCCTAAATCCTAAACCCCAAATCCTAAACCTAAACCTGAAGAAACAAAATAAATTAAAATCTACAATCATCAAGCCAAACCAAAATCAACCCAAGTCAAACAGAACTTAACCCTTTTGACTTGAAATGTTTAAATGAACCAAATCCCATTTGAACCCATGCCAATTGCAATTGAATTTGTATATCAATCCCAAATGCATATATAAACTAAACTAAATCAAACTAAACCCAAAATTAAGCGAACTAAGCACAATTGGTCTACTTGACCCAAAGTGGCAAATTTGACCTATTTGAGCCAAGTTCTAATCCTACCCAAATTGGATTGAACTAAGCTAATCAAAACCTCCCATAATGATTGTTGATCAACCTAGGTTGATTAATTGTCCCAAAATTGGGTCAACCAAGTCACCTTGATCATTTGACCAAGTAAACCCCTTAACCCATATGAACCCAAACTATCCAAATTACAACTTAAGCCAAATCCCTTGAAACCAATGATACATACCAAATCAAAATAAATATTTGAATATGACTTGACCTTCAATTGAGTCAAACCAAACTCAATTGGCCCTCTTGACCCAAGTTGACCCAAATTGACCTAAAAGACAAAATTGGGTCAAATCAAAATATAAATTAAATTGATTGCAACCAATGACTCAAGTTCATTCCAAATTGATTGTTGAACTTGACCAAAGCCATGATTAGACCCAATTGAACCCAATTGACCTTCTTAGCCCAAATTGACCTAAAGGTTCAAGTTAGCCTAAATCAAATCCAAATTAATTGAAACCAAAGCCTACAATCATCTTCAATTGGTCAACTAAACCCAAACCAACATGCAAGCCAATTTGGCCAATTTGGTCAAATTAGTCAACTTAACTCATTTGACACAAATGAATTCAAATGAACCAACATCAAATCTAAGCCAAACTACACCAAACTAACTGAACCAAAACATCCCAAATGATCATATGAACTTGACCAAACCCTTGGTTTGACCCAATTTAACCAATTGGTCAACTTTAACCAACCCAACCCAATTTGACCTAAATGAGTCAAATTGAGCCAAATCAAATCTCCAATTGACATGAAGTTTGGGCTAACCCACTTTTAGCTCATTTCAAATCTGTACAAATGAAATAAAATGCCAAATGATCATTCTACCCTTTGGTCAAGGGCATTGTATGAGACAAATCACCCATCTAAGTGGTCATTTCCATTCCTTAGCCACTTGGTACTCTCCCAATGGCCCACGTAGGCACCTAAGACACTACCAAACTTGACCGAATGGGTGGTTGAATTGGCCATGACCCATGGGAGGTGAAATCACCTCATTGGAGCATTTGAAACACATATGACACTAATGATTCATCCTTGACAACCACATCCACACCTCCAACTAGCCAAGCTGAGCTAACTCAACTCTTTCCTTCCACCCACGACTCCCTGAGATGCCCGGATGGCCACTAGAAATAAAACCTGATCCCACCGTCAGATCAAGATGAAGGGGGTATACAGGCCCTCGTTTCCACTCAAGCATACACAAAAATCATTCCTTAGAGTGCTAGCTACCTAAGACGAGCACTAGAGCCATTCCCTAAGCTCCCAAGCTTGTTCCTCGATCAAAAAATGCCATTCTCGTCCATCTCAAAATAAGACACTCTCATTTTTGACCTAACTCAAATTAACTTTACACGCACCTTCCCTACACCTCATCGAGCAAGAACGAATCATCTCCCAAGCTTCTTAACCACAGGAGGTGGAACTTCGATCAAAATAAAGCTTCAAATCATCAGTTCATCGCCTTCCGAGTGGATGTGAAAGAATTGATCCAATTTTTGCTCAACATGGCTTCATCTCCACTACATGAAGCTTCATTCATCTTCTAGTGAAAAAAAAAAAAAAAAAAAAACTTGATCTCAATCTTGGGATCTTAGCTCCGGTAAGCTCGAGGATCAAGTGAGTAATGGTGGACGAACTCCATTCACCCACACTCGCGTGACGTTAGATCATGTACCATCAGTTTAGCGTGATCGAAATGGACGATCATGATTAGATCCACTAGATCAAACTCATTTAATCCTATTAAGCTGTGGGACTAATCTTAGACATCTGATCTTAGATAGGATGACAAATGAGAAAGTGTGTCCGCTACCATCACGTAGGCTCTAAGTAGGATAAGTTTTAAAAGCACACACGCGTCCCACCTTAGCACATAGGATTAGGCATTAATTAGGCTTAATTAATCATTTTTAATGCCTAAAACTTTTAAAAATTATAAAAATCATACAAAAATAAACAAAATGCAAATAATTACTCATTTTAAAGGTATTTTAGAGGAGAATTAATTAAAAATGATCTTAACTAATTTTTAATAGTAATTAAGGTTTGATTACAAAATTAATTAGCTTAATTACTCCTTAATTACTTGAGTAATTATTCCCAAATTTTGTTGGTTAATTTAATAGGATGACCTCTGCCTCCCATGATTTTCTTCAAAATTATTGCTTACTTAATTAGGAAAATTGACTAATTAAACCTTAACTTCTCTTTTAAATTAATTAATGATTAATTAATCCCATGAACAATAAAAAATTGGTTAATTAAGTTTATTAATTATTGTTCAATAAGTGAACAAAGGAATAGGGTTGAGATCCCCTTTAAGTTCATTTCACCCTTTTAAAATGAAATTAATTAATATTTAACTAATTAATTAAATCACTTAATCAAATCAAAATCATAATCACGTGCTTAATTAATTAAATCATGTGGTAAATCTTTAGGTGTTTAATAGCCTAAAGGAGTTTAATGAAATTATGGTTATTCAACATGTGTGGGAAAACCATAAGCATAATTAATTAAGTCCCTTAATCTAATTAACTATTAATCATGAGCTAATTGTATTAGGCCCCTTTTATTTCCTAGGATCATTGCAAGTTTATTTTCCATGCATATCATGTTAGCTCATAATTATTTAGTTAATTACTTTAAGGTGACATAGTTAAGGGTAATTAATTCATCTAATTAAGGGTTCAACTTAATTAACCCATAAAATAAACTTAATTACATTTTCTCAAATTAAATCAAATCACTAATGTGGGAAATGGGTTTAAAATAACAAGTGATGATGTCTCTTTTGTTATTTAAATCAAATCAAATCCAAAACTTAATTAATAAATAAGCTTTGGTTAGCTTGAAATAATATTATTTGATTTGACTGTCCTTAAGAACTAGTTTTGTTGAATGAATCACATGCTTATATTTGATTATCCTCTTTCCAATTATGTTAAATTTTGTAGGTCATTTGAATTCATGCATCAATCTTTTCAAAATAAAATAAAATAAAATGGATTTCCTTTATATAAGTTTGCATGTGTTGATTTAATTCAATATATGTGTGACTATTATCACTATTAAACCCAAATGTATTTTTCAAAATCTTATAAGTCAATAATAATATTTGTTAAGATGCTAGTTATAAATACATAAGAAATGCATGTGCTTATAGCTTAAGTATATGAATGTTGAGTTCACTTTCCTCTATTCATGTGTTGATTTATATAAAATTGAATGGTAATGGGTATATAGTCTGGACATGCTGGGAACATGAGACTTTAGCTATCCCCAAAAAGGTCATTTGATTACCTTACTTCCCTAGTTTAACAATGGCACGTATGCATTTGATTTCATTCTTATGTATTTCAACATTAGAATTTGGAGAGAGCATTAATTCATATATATAAATGATTCAATATAAAAAATATAATCTGTGCATGGTTTTCTTTCCCTCATTTATGTATACATTCATGTGTTTCCAATAAAAGCAAGTTTATAGTCTGGACATCCCAGGAATACGAGGCTTTAGTTAGCCACAAAGAGGTCATTTGATTACCTCACTTAACTGGTTTAACAACGACATGTACTTGCCTATATTTTTGTATATGTATATGTATATGTGATTAGTTAAGGAAAATCCCATTTTACATTAAAATTACATGCATTCATAATTGACTAATGGTTGAATAAATTGTCCATATGATTTGGAGCTTACTTCCTATATTCATGTATACGAATTTACATATGTTTGAATGCAAATGGGTATATAGTCTTGACATCCTGAGAAAATGAGGCTTTAGCTATCTCCAAGGAGGTCATATGATTACCCCACCTCCCTAGTTTAACAACAGTACATGCCTATTTAATTTCATTCTTACGTCCTTTTTGTATAAGAATTTGGATAAAGTTTTAAATTTATATGTTTAAATAATTCAATCAAATAAAATATAATTCTAAATAAACACATACATTCATCATTTAAGTGTGCTAAAATATGTTGCATGTATAGATACACTTAGGATTAAATCATATGCATGTTACATATGATGGAAAGGAATGATTTAATATATGTCATGTGGTAGTAATTCAATTAAATTAATCTTAAGATGTCTTTCATTTTGAATGGGATTATTTAAAGTTAACCTAAACTTAGGATTAATTAAATCATTTAATAAGCCATTCACTAAAGAGAATGAAATCAAATTAATAAACTTTAGAAAGTGACTTAAGTTAGGGATAAAAGAGGGAAATCCTCTTTTCCTCTCTTTATAACACTTAGTTGCTAAGTGTAATCAAATGAAATAAAAGAAAACACAAATTAAAATTCTCAAATCAATTAAACTACTTCAAGTGAAATCAACCTTTCTTTTTAAATTGAATCCTTCTACACTTAGAAAATACAACACTAACAGAGTTACCACAAGCCTTACACATACATTAGAATTAAGTCACCACTTGCTCTAAGTTAGGATGGGGTATGATGTGATGTATGTTTTATTATATGATGTATTATTTTAGATTGGATGTTAGGGTGTATGCTTCATAGACTAGATGATAGGCCAATATTAGCTAATCATATTTTACTGGGATTATGCTAAGCGATGCTTAAAAAAATGTGAATTCTCTTTTTGCGGGTTGCTTAAATCCTTATGCATAATAAGTTAGAGACAGGTGGGCTTAGTTACCCATGTGTAGGGTGCTAAGTCCAAATTATAAATACAACTTTTTCAGATTATATGTATAATTAGCTAACCTCTATTTTGCAGGTGTAGTTAGATTTAGTTTTCCCACATAAAAGTAATTTTTGCAATAGGAATTAGGATTAGTGTTGTGGGAGATTAGGATGACTAGTGGTCAGAAGGCATTGTCCTAGGGTGCCCTGTGATGCCTTTAACGCATGCACCATCCATATCAAAGAAGGAACCAAATTAGAAATGGAGATATAAAGAAAGAAGACCTCCATAGCATTTAATACAATTATAATTATTCTTTCATATTCCATGTTGTATAAGGGTAGAGCTCGACTACCCATCTTTTCTCTCTTCGAGTTGTACGACGGTGCCTGACCACTCCAGCCTTTTATTCTTTTACAATAGTTTATATAATTATTTGATGTTATGTTTACATTGTGCATTAGGATAGCATGCTTTTCATAGTTTCTTAAATGATTGATGTTTTAATGTGTGGCTTGGACATGATTAGGCTCTTAGGATAAAAATAACTTTTCTACCAAACTAATCACTCATAAATGAATTTTAAACAACTCATAACCTCATCATAAAGCCTAAGACATAAATAAGATAATTAAAAGATATAGCAACCCCTTAGCTATATTTTTGTATGTTTCACATCAAGCATGCATATTCTTTCTCTCTTAAACATGAAGGATCTCCATCCTTGCACGATGTTGATCTCATTTTTAGAATGAGCACTCAACCCCTCCATCTTAGGATTAGGACTTCTCCTATACTTTAAGGGTTCCTTAGTCTTAAGACACATCTAGTGATTAGGTCGACACTCAACCTACAGAAGACTTAGAAGAGTTAGCCATGGAATAGGTAATGCCAGGGTGTTAGGAAAACTTCCTTTTAGCCTAAATCATTCCTCACTTTCCTTCTTTCAAGTCAAACTCTAAATCAATTCTATCTGATTTTCTTCAAATTCAAATTAACTCCATATGATTGAAATCCGTTATTGAAATCTATGATTGAAACCCATGATCAAAATCCATCAAAAACTCTTAAGTCCAAATTTTGCATAAGCCCCTAAGCCTCCTTTAATGACTTAACCAAAACTATGATTCAAACCTATTAAAACCTTTAAGATTATCTCATAATCCACTTATATTCTCATTTATATTCACATATATAAATGAAATATAAATTCAAATCAATCCAACTAAACTAAAAATTCCAAATCAATTCATGAAAATTTTCTTAAGTCCCTTTAATTTTCCATTAAAGGACTTAGCCAAAATCAATCCTAAACCTTGATCAAACCCATTCAAATTCATAGGATTTTTTCAAAAAATATTTATATTCTCATTTATATTCTCATATAAAAATGGAATATAAATATAAATCAATCCAATCAAAGGCAAAAATTAAATTTGAATTTAAAATTCCCTTAAATCCTTTAAATTTCGTTTAATGGATTTAACCTAAATCATGATCAAAACATTTCAAACTCATGGGATTTTCTCAAAACTTATTTATATCCTCATTTATATTCTCAAATATAAATTAAATATAAAAATAAATCAACCCAATCCAATTCAAAAATTAAATTTCAATTTAAAAATTTCCTTAAATCCTTTAAATTCCCTTTAATGGATCTAACTTAAATCATAATTAAACCACTTCAAATTCTTAAAATTTTCTCATAATCAATTTATATATCATTTATATTCACATATATAAATGAAATATAAATTCAAACAATCAAAACCGATTCCAAAAATCAAACTCAAATCCATTCAAAATCCAATCTAAGCCTTTGAAGTCAAAATGTCAAACTTAGCCAAATCAATTCCAAATCAAGCCAATCCCTTGATTTTCTCTCATTATTCAATCATCCCTACAATCATGAGACCATATATAAATCTAAACTTCAACTCAATCAAAACCTAATTCAAAAACCAAACCCAATACCCCTTCATATTCTTCCTTTGAATATGAAATTTTCAAATGGATCAAAACCCTTGACTTAAAAACCACTTGTAAATGGATTTACATTTCAATCATGAGTCCATATACAAGATAAAACAAATTCAAATCAAGCTTTGACCAAGCGATTTGACCCACTTAGGCTCACTTGACCCAAAGTGACCTAAAGTACCCTTATGAGCTAACTTTTGATCCTAACCAAATTGGATTCAACTAAACTCATATATCCATCTCATCATGATCAACAATCATCATGGGATGATCAATCAATCAAATTTGGTCAAATCAAGTCAACACTAAACCTAAAATGAAACCCAACATAGCCAAATTCCACCATAGGCCAAATTAATTGAAACCATTAATCTAAGTTCACTCATGAATTATGTTTGAACTTGACCAAGCCAACATTTTAGCCTAACATAACCCACTTAGGCACACTTGACCAAATATGCAGACCCATCATCCTTAGGAGTCCTTATTGAGGTGATTGGTTCCATTAAAGGATAGTGATTTCTATCTCTCAAGATACTATACTATTTTCTTATTGACATATATGATCACCTGAATAAGTACATTTACAAATCTACGTGGCATCCTAAAGAGACAAATTTCTATAAGTCTCTTCTTTTTTTTCTCCATTGATTTGAAAGGTGACTCCTCAATAGGAATTTAAAACTCCACGGATTTTCCTGGCGACTCCACTGGGGATGGTTCCTCTCTCCATGTTTGGTAAATGATCATTGTATTTGAGTATCAATAGTGGGTTTGTACTTTGGTATGAATCCAATACTATCCTTCTTTTTGTTAACACTTAGCTCATTTCATTCTTGAGTTAAGTTAGCCAACTTCTTTAGGTTTTAGGACAGCATTCCTTGTTGGTCTTAAAACTCTCGTTGGGTGCTCCAATGGGTAAAATGAAATATCTAAATAAAATAAGGAAACATCTGAAAAACTTCCTCCTAATCATTTTATGATAAGGAAAGGTTCATCCTAAAAAAATAATAAAATCTTCTATAAAGAACTTTGCTTTTCAAAAGTAGCTTTTCAAAAATGAACTTAATAAAAAATATCTTTTTACAAAATTTTATCACCCTCATTTAATAATTGTCATTTTTGTTACATGTAGGGATTTTCAAAAATAAAACTAATAATATTTTCCAAAAGCACAAATGAACATCTTCTTTCAATTCACTTTGATGAAGATTTCAGTTTCAAAATAAAATGAGCAATCATCTTTTTCAAAAATTACAATCATAATGAAAAAGTTTTCAAAAGCACACATGAATCTTTCTATTTCAATACATTCACATTTAATGAATGGAAAGTTCATTTGTAAACAAAATTAAAATTTTCAAAAAGCATACATCAATACCTTCATTTAATATACTCAAATTTATTAAATGAAGATTTCATTCTCAACTAAAAATAAAATATCATTTAGGAAATCCCACTTAAACATATCCCACATATGTTTTAAGTTGGAATTCCTCCCTTTTCAAGAAAAGCAACAATCACACACAAAAATATCATTCTTTAAAAATAAAAATTGATCTCCATTCTACATACTTAAATTTGTTGAATGGAGGTCCTCTTTTCAAAACATTAAAATCAACAATCATATTTCAAAAATACAAAATTTCAAACACCATTTGGAACTTCATTTAACATATCCAAATTTGTTATGTGAAGTCTCCAAATTCAAAATCCAAAAATTTTCTGAACAAATTTTGGAACCTCACTTAGCATAATCAAATTTGCTAAGTGAAGTTTCCAAATCCAAAATCAAAATCAACAATCATATTTCAAAAAAATTTCAAACATACATTTTGGAACCTCACTTAGCATAATTAAATTTTCTAATTGAAGTTTCCAAATCCAAAATCAAAATCAACAATAATATTTCAAAAAATTTCAAACATACATTTGGAACCTCATTAGCATAATCAAATTTGCTAAGTGAAGTTTCCAAATTCAAAATCAAAATCAACAATTATATTTCAAAATTTTCTAAACACATTTGGAACCTCCCTTAACATACCAAAATTTGTTAAGTAAAGTCTCCAAATTCCAAAATTCAAAAAATTTTCAAAACACATTTGGAATTTCATTTAGAATAATCAAATTTGCTAAGTGAAGTTTCCAAATCCAAAATCAAAATCAACAATCATATCTCAAAAATTTCAAACAATATTTGGAACTTTATTTAACATACCCAAATTTGTTAAGTAAAGTTTCAAATCCAAAAAATCAAAATTTTCAAAAACTTTTTGGAACTTCTTCCCTTAGCATACCAAATTTACTAAAGAGAAGCTTCCATTTTTCAAAATCAAAAATGAAATCTAAATTTTAAACACACCATTTGGAATTTCATTTAGCATACTCAAATTTGCTAAGCGAAATTTCCATTTCATAAAACCAAGTGGGACTTCATCTTTGGCATACCAAATTAACTAAAGTAGAATCTCCACTTTAAAAACTCTTCAAAAACAAAATAAAACACTTATGATTCCTTTAGCATACCAAATTTGCTAAGGATCCTACCCTTTTCAAAAAATCAAAAACATTCCAAACTAAAAAATTGGAACACTTAGGATTTTCTTAGCATACTTAAATTTGTGAAGAATCCAATTTTCAAAAATTAAACAAAACACACATAGATTCTTCACTAAGCATACTTGAATTTGCTAAGTAAGAATTCTAACTTTTCCAAAACAATCAAACATAAATAAAATCATTTGGACCTTTACTTTAACATACCCAAATTTGTTAAAGGAAAGGGTCCTCAATATCACAAACTCAAATTCAAAATATAAATGAACCTTTGGAAGCATGCTATCAAAATTTTGAATCCATATTTCAACATACCTAAATTTGTCGAAGTTCGGATCATATTCAAATTCCTATTTCAATCAATCTCTTCAAATCTATTTGAACCCCACTCAGCACTTCCAAATTGTTGGATGTGGGGTAAAATTTTTAAAATTCAAAAAAAAAACTCTATGGAGATAGAAACTGATGCAAATTTATTTCTCATTGTAGATTCTTTTCAATCAGTGTAGTACAATTCAGTTCCAGTTTACTACAATTATTCCAATGGTTGGTTCTCAAAAATTTGTCTTTACTTTCCCCAATGATATGGATCTAGCTCTAGATCAGGCTGACTTCCCCCGTCTAGACCATACCCACTTGATCCACTTCGGCCAGGGATTTGAGGGGGCCAGGATCACTTGTGAGGACATTCCCCTCACCATAGTCAGCAGGAAGAAGGTGGCCGGGAAAAATTTGATCATCAAAATAGACTTACCATATGATTTTGATGTCTCCTCACTAAAGAGGAAAGGCGCGTACCACACTTCAACTATAGTCCCAATAGTGCTTGGCTTGGTTCTAGTTGTAGTTCATCCTAGAGTTACCCATGTTGTTGTCCACCACCAAAAGGGTTCCCCTGGTTTTAGGGCTTGCCTCCCCCACAATTGAGTATGGGTCTAGCTCGTACTCCTCCCATCCTACCCATACCCAGTGTAAGAACAAGAACTGTATGGTTAAAGCTCCTCGAGAGCGAGTAGAGGCGTTCTTGATCGACCATGGATGACTCTCCCATGATCACTTCACCACTGGTTACAGAAAACTAGTTTCATCCTCTCTCAAGATCAAATAAATAGGATGCCAGGAGGATCCGTTCATCACCTCCTCTAGTGGTGCAATTACAACTAGTAGTTTTTAGGAGTATGAGGTCATAAGCCGACCTCGATCATTCGCCAGTGGTGAGCATCTGGATGCTCAGAGTCTGGTACCCAATTTGATCTTTCATCTATTATCCCCCATAGCATAGGGAGGAAAATCCATCAGGAGAGGACCAGTGAGGCCCATACATCACACATTACTAGCAAAGAGTGACGGAGGTTCAGCCGTCAGTCAATCGCTTATGCTTTGGTTGATTTTCTAGCTCGGTGCGCTACCCACGTCGACCATACTGATAGCATTTTTCTCATGGGGACCAGCCACCATAGGAGGGCAGTTCCTGTTCAGAGAGAGTCGATGGTGTCTCCACCACACTGCTCTACCCCACATCCGCCATTACCAGTGTAGGTTTCGACATCTCCTATTCCATCTAAGGCCATGAAGGCCACATTCGGGGAAATACTTACCCCGTTGGTGATCCTGTTACAGCCAAGGGATCCTACCCCTCCTACACCACCCATTGTTGTAGGGCCAAGCTCTACTACTCGACCTTCTGCCCTAGTAGTGGTGCGGAAGGAGTGGCAAACCCAGAGCATCATGGTCATTCTGTTACCAACTCCACCCATATAGCCAGATGTAGAGATGTTGATAGTTATCATAGATATTCCAGATGATAATTTAGTTGGAGCAGTGGTAGAGGATTATCCTAGGATTGTTACCCCTATTACGGAGTAGTCGGGTATCATTCTTCGAGTATAGTGCATAGGATTGACTCCCGGTGGACGGAGGTCCTGCCACTCAGTGCATGATAGATCACACCAGTGAGCCTAAACTGTTTGTACCTGCTGAGTTAGATCATTCCTTAGATGAGATAGTTGCACACTATTTTATAGAGAAGAAGGTGATTTTAGGGTATGCCTGGTCTGATGAAGAGAGAGTCAACTTCAATCCCAATAAAGATGACTTTATGGTAGATTTAGCTGGGATATGCATGATTGACACCAGGGGATCTCTTCTTAGGGATCAATAGGCCATGAAAGGTGATGAGTTGATCAAGGAGACACCGCAAAATCAGCCCATCACCTTCGACAATAGTTAAGACACAAAGACGAGCAAATTGATAGGATGGAAAAATAGTTACAATACTTGTTAGTAGTAGTTTCAGTGCTTCAGAAACAAGCCCCTCTAGTTCATCCTAGTACAGTCGATGTCAGTCAACCTGGGCTAGTGCATGTCTTAGACCAAGTTAAGACTCTACCTCCCATTGAGTAAGGTAGCACTAGCCTATATAGGAAGGTAGTGGATAGTACCTCCATATAAGAAAAGATCTGAAATCCATGGTTGAGCAGCAAGTGAAGGAAGCTTTGGCTCAAGCCTGGGGAGAATCATTGGTTCCAAAGGGAACACCCTATCGAGAAGAATTTGATGCTATTCCATATCCCAAGGGTTACATGCCTCCTTCCTTCAAAATCTTTGATTGCAATGGGAACCTGAGGCAGCATATAGCGAACTTCAGAGCCAGTTATTGCAATGTAGGTGGCAGTGATGCTTTACTCTTTAGACTCTTTATCAGTAGCCTACCAGGATTTGCCTTTGATTGGTATGCTGAACTTCCCAACAGTTCAATAAAGACATTTGCTGAGCTAGAGCAACTCTTCATCAAGAGATTTGCTGGAGCTCAGCAAAGGGTTGTTGTAGGTGATCTCATTGTAGCCCAACTACACTCCAGTGAGTCACTTGTTGATTATATTCTCCGATGCCATAACCTGAGTATGAAGTGTGAAACACATTTGTCTGAACAACATGCCATTGAGATTGACTTGAAGAATATCCATGGCCCAGTCACCTTCATACTTAAGGGTTTCATCATAAAGACATTTGAGAAGATAGTCAACAAGGCGGCTAGTCTATAAGGAGAGCCCAAATAGTTATATTTTCCAGATCAGTTTCCCAAGCAAAAATTTCAAAAGGTCTATGAGAGGAAACCTAGAGCAGTAGCAACGATTGATAAGGGGAAGTAGCCAGCCAGAGATCAGTTTGAGAGACCACGACCTCAGTAGGCTCCACCTCCTTTGCCACCACTGAGGTAGCCATGCCGGCCTCCATTGCAGCCTCCACTGCTAGCACAGCCACCGCCTCAACCATACCACCACCAACAGTGGCATGCCTATTCGCCGCCAAGTAGCTGTGGTCCACCCACTCTTTTAGATAAGTTAAACAAATCTTATTCTTTTAAGAGGGAGGTAATCAAGAAAATCTTTAAGAATCTTTTAAATATAAATTCAAACAATCAAAACCAATTCCAAAAATTAAACTCAAATCCATTCAAAATCCAATATAAGCCTTTCAAGTCAAAATCTTGAACTTAGCCAAATCAATTCCAAATCAAGCCAAACCCTTGATTTTCTCTCATGATTCAATCAACCCTAAAATCATGAGCCCATATATAAATTCAAACTTCAATCTCTCAATCAAAACCTAATTCAAAAATCAAACCTAAGACCCCTTCATATTCTTCCTTTGAATATGAAATTTTCAAATGGAACAAACCCATTTGACTTCAAACTACTTGTAAATGGATTTATATTTCAATCACGAGTCTATATACAAGATTAACCAACTTCAAATCAAGCATTTACCAAGGCATTTGACCCACTTAGGCTCACTTGATCCAAAGTGACCTAAAGTACCCTAATGAGCCAACTTCTGATCCTAACCAAATTAGATTGAACCAAACTCATATATTCCTCTAATCATGATCAACAATCATCATGGGATGATCAATCAATTAAATTGGGTCAAACTAAGTCAAACCTAAAGGTTGACCAAGTCAACACTTAACCTAAAATGAAACCTAACATAGCCAAATTCCACCATGTGCCAAATTGATTGAAATCATTGACCTAAGTTCACTCATGACTTATGTTTGAACTTGACCAAGCCAATATTTGAGCCTAACCTAACCCAATTAGGCTCACTTGACTCAAAGCGACCTACAGTACTCTTATGAGCCAACTTTTGATCCTAACCAAATTGGATTTAACCAAACTCATATATCCCTCTCATCATGATCAACAATCATCATGGGATGATCAATCAATCAAATTAGGTCAAACCAAGTCAAACCTAAGGGTTGACCAAGTCAACACTTAACCTAAAATGTAACCTAACATAGCCAAATTTCACCATAGGCCAAATTGATTGAAACCATTTGATCTTCCAAAAATAAACTAATCGATTAATAGTTCCTTCCTATTGAAATCTTCAAAGACAATGAAAATTTACCTTAATCGAGAGCTTTCCTAAGGGATCCTGTCCCTTAGGATGTAATTACCTATGGGGGCTTGCCCTTGTAAGGAACTTAATGAACCCAATTTAAAATAAATTTTGCTTCACTTTTCCATGTAAAGTAGGGAAAGATTCTCTGGTACATATGTAGACCCATCGTCCTTAGGAGTCCTTATTTAGGTGATTGATTCCATTGAAGGATAGTGATTTCTATCTCTCGTGATACTACACTATTTCCTTGATGATGTATCTCATCACCTGAATAAGTTCATCTATAGATTTACGTGGCATCCTAAAGAGATGAATTTCTATAAGTCTCTTCTTTCATTTCTCCATAGATTTGAAAGGTGACTCCTCAATAGGAATTTAAAACTCCACACACAATAAAAGAATGCTTGCCCTATGAGGCCATCCATTGTGGTGAAGAACACCTTCTTCTAGTTGATTTGACCCATAACTTACTTCATCATGCATTTAGGCATAAGAAATCCTAAAGCCTCTATCAAAATGATGTGTCTAAATTGAAATTAAATTTGAAATAATTTTGCATCTATAGATGAAGTTATATGCTCATACCACTCATGCTCTAGTCTCTTAGGGAGTGTGTTTAGGAGTTTAATATCTTTCTAATTAAATAACTACCCTAAATATCTTGCAATTCATAAGACCGGACTACATGGTTTTCAAATTGTTGGAGGAGTTAGCTGGAGAACACTCCAGACGATTATAAGTTAAGAAGTTGGATAATTTATTCTCACTTATGGAGGTAAACTGTTATGTCCACATGTTGCTTAGATTTAGGTCGTACTTTAGCTCATACTAAAGCTCCCTAGATTTAGGATCTGAGGTAGCTATTTTCTTTAAGATACGAGAATAAATTCTCACTTCTTAGGCATTCCCACAACCTTGTGCTGGTGAATTATAAGCCCTAGTCATCTAATTAAATTTCAACTCAAAATATATAAATCTCCTCAACTTCAAAATTATAAAGCCCAACCATAAGATAAATTGGAATGCTCACTAGGCTTCCTAGTATCATGAGCATTTCCTACTTTTTTCATTTGGATTTCAAAATAAGTCTTATCCTTGAACTTTCCCAATTGATTTTCCAAATACAACCAATCCTTTGATAGTCTAACCTTGAAATCTTTGGAGATGATAATTATCTACTTTAATCAAGAGTATTCTTAGGAAATTTCATTTCCTAAGATGTAATAAACTATGGAGGCTTGCCTTCATAAGGAACTTAAGAACCTGATTTAATATAAACCCAACTTTATTCATCTATATAGGGGAAAAATCTCTAGGAGTCCTTATCACATGATTAGGTCCATTGTAGGATGATGCCTCTATCTTTTGAGATTCTATATCATACCTCAATGTTGTACTAGATCACCTCAAAAAATACTCCCCCCCTACATCCAAAAATAAACACCATAAGGCCCTCTCTCCTTGTTCACTGAATCCTCTCAACATCATCCTTTATTTTTAGAGTTTGGAGATGTCGATCCTCAAGTAGGATAGGGTTATTAGAATCATAATGTTGACTGATACACCTGGGTCATCCAAAACTCTAGATGGTTTGTATCTACCAACATCCACTGTAAAATGTAAAGAGGCGGTTGTGCCCGGTCATTCCTAGGAGTAAGTCTTCATCATTAAATGTAACTCCTAAGATGTCCTTTGAGTGGAATTGCTCCTCTTGAGTAATGGTGAGATGAGCTAAGCATATATCTAGATCAAGTAAGACTTTGATTATAGATTCCCTTATCTTTTTGGATAAGATAAGGTCATCATATATGCTTAACTTAGCTGGAAACTTCCTAAGGTGAGCTAGGACATTGTAATCAACTCTGGCTTAGTCCTTCATAAGTATATCCATTGGTGGAGCATCCTATGGAGGGGCTATCTGCTCACTAGAACCAATGACTTGCTTACCCTTATCCTGAAGTGCTATCTTAAGAGGTAGAACTTTTTTACTGTGTAGAATGATTTCAGTGACTTCTTGGAATGATGAGCTTATGGAAAGTTCCACCTTCTCATCAGGCATACCTACAGCTTCTCTTATGGGATCCTTAGAGTCAGTTGACTCCAAGTCAATCTCAAGAGGTGAACCTAACTGATTTAAAGAAGGATAATCAGACTCTGAACTATAAAGAAAAAGATCAGAACTACTAGAGCTATTATTTTTATTTAGACTCAGAGAGCTTTCAATAAGAATAAAATTAAGAGCATTAGAAATAGAAAATATATAAGTAAAATCAGCTTTCTTCATTAATTTATTTTTGGGTGGAGGTACATGATAGAAATCAAGTAAAATAAGCAGAGTAAGGGATTTAGTGCTCTTATCCATAGATACAATGCTTCTACCAATATAAGAGGAGCTAGTAGAAGAGGTGGTAGCTGTAATGGTGGAAGGAGTACTGGACAGTGGCTGCACTACTAGACTATCCCAGGAAAGTATGGTGAGCTGCTACTATTGTTGGGCTATCACCCTCCCTGAATTGTCATTTGTAACTAGCAAACCTTCCTTGGTGTTACAGGTTTGAGCTATTTTTGGAACCTGCAAGAAAGGCTTCTTGATCTTAGAAATGATCTTTTTAAAGGTTTAGGATAGGGAGATATCCTATCCTTCTTTGGTCTTAAGAGGACTGCAAGTATCCCCAAGGATTACTTTAACAGAATTGGATGGTTATGCTAACAAGTATTCCTTAGGGATAACTTGGCTTCCAACTTGTAGTTGTGCTAAAGCTAGCTTTTAATAGTGATACAGTCCTCTAAGACATGGCCTAACATGCGGTGGTAGGAGTAGTAGCTAGGATCATTGCTCTTGCCCATTTCCTCCGACCTCTTAGGCTCTGGTAAATGAAAGTCAGGTTTCTTTAAGAGATTATTAAAGATTTTCCTAACTACCTCCCTCTTGAATGAATATGGCTTATTCAGTCTATTTGGCAAGAGTAGGTGGAAAGTAGCTACCTGGTGATGGATATGAATATCGTTGTTGGGTAGGATGCTGAGGTGGTGGAAATGGTCATTGTGGCGGCTAAGATGGCTGGTATGCTTGCCGAGGTAGTGGAAGGGGAGGTGACAAAGGAGGCTGTTGAGCTCATAGTCTCTCATACTGAACTCTGCTTCCCTCTCCGTCTCAACAGCTTCTTCTCAAACACTTTATGCGGCTTGGGCCTAGATGATTGGTCAGGAAAGGGCAACTGTTTGGCTTTCTCTTGTAGGCTAGTCGTCTTGTTGATTAATTTATCAAATGTTTTGGTAATAAATCCCTTAAGCATGAAGGCGATCGGGCCATAGATAATCTTGAGAAAAATCTCAATGGCATGCTGTTCGGACAACTGTGGTTCAGATTTTATGCTCAGGTTGCACCACCTGAGAATGTAATCAATAAGGGACTCATTGAGTTACTTTTTTTTTGCAATGAGGTCACCTATAGTCACCCTCTGCTGAGCGCCAGCAAACTTCTTGTTGAAGAGGTACTCGAACTCAGCAAAATTCTTCACCAAACCATTGGGCAGTTCGACGTACCAATCAAATGCAACACCTGACAGACTATTAAAGAAAAGGTAGAAGAAGAGTGCATTGTACCACCGTGTTTGCTCAAATGTAAATGTGTTGTGGGTTCCCACTTTCATCAAAGATCTTGAAGGATGGTGGCACAAAACCCTAAATAAAATAAAAACTAAATAAAAACCTAAACCTAAATAAATAAACCTAAAAATAAATAATAAATAATATTTAAACCCTAAACTAAAAAAAACCAAAACTTAAAATAAACAAAATAAAATATACATAAAACTAAACTAAAATAAACTAAACTTAAACCCTAAACTAAATAAAATAAAATAAATTAAAAATAAACCTAAACTTAAACTAAAAAAAACCAAAAAAATAAACCTAAAACCTAAACCTAAGAAAATAAAATAAAAACCTAAACCTAATCATAAAAATAAAAAATAAAACCTAAACCAAAAAAATAAAATAAAAATAAAAATCAACTTAAAAATAAACCTAAACCTAAAAAATAATAAAAATAAAAAACTTAAACTAAAACAAGAATCTTAAAATAATTAAACTAAAATAAATAAATTAAAAAATAAACTTAAATATAAATAAAAAATAAAATAAACTCAAATAAATAAAAAATAAACTAAATAAAAAATAAACCTAAACCTACTTGGTTTACTTAAACTTTTTTTAAAAAAAACCCTAAATCCCATATCCAACCCTAAATAACACTAACCCTAAAAAACTCCCAAAACCCTAAAACCAAACCTAAACCCCTAAACTCTAAACCCTAAACTCTAAACCCTAAACTCTAAAACCTACAACCCTAAATCCTAAACCAAACCCCCTAACTAACCCAAACCTAAACCCAACTCTAAACCCAAACTAAGAATGGGAACCTGGTAGGAACATCACCATTAACTAGGCTTAGTCTAGATGTGCTAGCAGAGGTGAAGGCATAGGCAATGGTTATTACAGTGGTGGTGGGGGATCTGGAGGTGCTGGTGAATATGGAGGTGGTGGTCGAAGTACTAGTGGAGGCAAGAGGAATGACAGAAGTTACAGTCGTGGTGGTGGTGGAAAGAGAGATTGGGGATCTGATGATGGATCTCGGTACTCGAGAGGCGGGAGTTGGTTCTAATGGAAACTAGAGAAACTAAAGAACGACCAATCTAATCTACTACTTATGGAACTGTCTTTATAGTAGAGATGGTTCTACCTATCGTAGGGTTATGATTTGCTATATGGGTGCTCATTTATGATCTATATGTGCATCTTAGAAAACTTGGGTGCTACTTGGTTGATGAAATTGAAAATAAGAAATGTTGAATTTGAATTTATTCTATTAAAAACATTAAACCCTAAACCTAAACTAAACTTAAACCTAAACCTAAAATGAAATAACCCTAAAACAAACCCTAAAAAACCTAAAACTCCTAAACCTATAAACCACAACCTAAACCCCCAAAACCTAAACCTAAACCATAAACCTAAACCCTAAACCCTAAATAAACTCTAAACCCTAACCCTAAAATAAAACTCAAACCAAAATAAAACTTACTACAAAAACCAAATATTAAACCTAAACCCCAAAAAACCATAAACTATAAAACCCTAAAACCCTAAACTAACCTTAAACCTTATTAATAAAATAAACATGTCATTAAGTAGATCTAAAGATTGACCTAATCTAAATATAGTTATACTAAAGAAAATATCTTCAAAATACTTTCCTATTAGAGATTTGAATACCCAAATCATATTATAATACCATATATTATAATGTAGCATCATATATTTGAGCATGTAGTGATGTGTTTAATTTTATAAGATGTTTTGAAATGTTTTAGTATATTATATTATTTATAATATTTTATATTAATGTAAATCATAAAATATTGATTTAATAAAGCGGTGATGAAATTTGTTAAATTTGAAGTGGGAATTAGGTTGTAGTACCCGTGCTATGCCACTTGTAGTTTAAAAAGTAAGATTTTATTTTTAAAATAAATATTATATGTTGTAGCATAGTTTAACATCATATATCATAATATACTGTTCTGTACATTTTAAATTCTTTTACTATTTTTCAATCATGCATTCGAACCCAAACCCTAAACCCTAAATACCTAAAATACTAAACATAAAATTAAATAAAGCCTAAAAAATAAAATAAATAAATAAACCTAAACCAAAATAAAAAAATAAAATGTAACCTAAAACCTAAACCTAAACCTAAACCTAAAAATAAACCTAAACCTAGAAAGAAAATAAAAAAATAAAACTAAACTAAAATAAAATAAATAAAAACCTTAACTAAACTAAAAAATAAAATAAACATAAAAATATAAAACCTAGATAAAATAATAACAAAACATAAAATAAATAAAGTAAACCTAAAATAAAATAAAATAAAACTAATTTAAAACCTAAACCTAAAAATAAACCTAAATAAAACTAAACATAAAATAAAACCTAAAAATAAACAAAATAAAACAAACTAAAAACTAAACTAAATAAATAAAACCAAAATCCAAAATAAACTAAACTAAACCTAAATATAAATAAAATAAACAAAATAAACCCAACTAAATAATACCTAAAATAAACCTAAAATAAAACCTAAACATAAACCTAAAAATAAAATAAACCTAACTAAACCAAAATTAAAATTAAAACCTAAACTTAAAATAAAAATAAACTAAACCAAACCTAAACCTAAAGATAAACTAAAATAAATAAACTTAAAATAAAATAAACTAAATAAATAAAAGTAAAAATAAAATAAAAAAAAAAACCTAAACCTAAATTATATGAAACCTAAAAATAAAATAAATAAATAAACCTAAACCCAAATAAAACAAATAAATATATTAAGAACCAAACCTAAACTAAAACTTAAACCTAAACCTAAACAAAAAAATAAACTAAAATATAAATAAACCACTAAACTAGAAAAATAAAATAAACCTACAAAACCTAAATAAAATAAAAGCTAAAAATAAAGAAAATTAAATTAAAATAAACCTAAAATAAAGACTAAATAAAACCTAAATCTAAAAAAATTAAAAAAGAAATAATAAAAATCCTAAACTTAAAAATAAAAATAAAATAAACCTAAAGTTAAACTAAAATAAACTAAACTAAAACTAAAATAAACTAAACATAAACTAAAATAAACTAAATAAAATAAAATAACTAAAATAACTAAAACTAAACTAAAAAATAAAAAATAAAACCTAAAAAAATAAAATAAAAAATAAACCTGAAATAAAAATAAAACCAAACCTAAAATAAAATAAAATAAAACTCAAATAAATAAACCAAACTAAACCTAAAAGTAAACTAAAATAAAACTAAACTAAAATAAAAAAAAATAAAAACCAAACCCTAAACTTAAACTAAAACAAAATAAAACCTAAACTAAACCTACTAAAACCTAAAACCACAAAAACCCTACCCTACCAAATAACCCAACCAAAACTACCCTGACCTAACACTCTTACAAGCATAAACCTAAAGATAAATCAAAATAAAATAAATAAATAAACCTAAACCTAAATAAATAAAAATAAAACTTAAACTAAAACTAAACCCAAAAATAAAATAAAATAAAACTAAACTATAAAAAATCTAAACTTAAAAATAAAATAAACTAAAATAAAACCTAAAATAAATTAAACATATAAAATAAAATAAACCTAAAATAAAATAAAATAAAAAATAAATACCAACTTAAAACCTAAATGAAAACCTAAAATAAATAAAGATAAATACCTAAACTAACAAAACCTAAAAAATAAACAAATGAACCTAAATCTAAACTAAACTAAATAAATTAGATAATTAAACCTAAAATTAAACCTAAACCCCAAATAAATAAAATAAAACTAAAATAACCTAAACTAAAATTACATAAAATAAACCTAATAAAACCTAAAACCTAAACTAATAAATAAAAAATAAAAACCTAAAATAAAATAAAACCAAACCTAAAAATAAAATAAAATAAAAATAACTAAAAATTAATAAACCTAAAATAAATTAAAATAAATAAACTAAAAATAAATATAATCTAAACTATAATAATAAAAAAAAATAAAATAAACTAAAATAAAACTAAATAAATACCTAAAATATTTAAAATAAATAAATAACCCTTAAACTAACTACCAAACCTTATACCATGACCCAAACCTAACCTAAACCTAAATGCTCTAACCCTAGGCTAAATAAAACCCGACCCTAAGCCATAAAAACTAAAATACCTACTAACCTAACCCTACTAGGCCTACCACTAAAGCCCTATACCTTAGATCCTAAACCCTAACCATAAATTCTAAACCACAAAACTAAACCACAAATGAACAAAATCTGAAACCTAAAATAAAATAAACAATAATAAAAAAAAACCTAAATAAAATTAAAATAATATAAAATAAAACTTAAATTAAAACCTAAAACTAAACCTAAAAATAAAATAAATATAATAAATAAGAACCTAATCTAAACTAAAAAAACAAAATAAACCTAAATAAAATAAAAAAACTAAAATAATAAAAAATAAAAATAATAAATCTAAATAGATAAAAAAATAAAAATAAAATAAACCTAAAAAAATAAACCTAAAAAATAAACCTAAATAAAGAAAAATAAAACATAAACATTTAATTAAAAGAAAATCTTAACTAAAATAAAAAAAATAAACCAAAATAAATTAACTACATAAAAATAAACTAAAAATAAATAAATAAAATAAAACCTAAACATGGACCTAAACTAAATAAAATAAAATTAACTAAAATAAACCTAAACTTAAATTAAAAATAAAACCACAAAATAAATCTAAAATAAAATCTAAAACAACCTAAATAAAATAAAACCTAAACTTAAAATAAAAAAAAAATAAAACTTAAACCTTAAAAATAAAATAAAATAAAACTCAATTAAGAAATAAACATAAACTTAAAAATAAACTAAAATAAAACCTAAACTATAATAAATGAACCTAAAATAAATAAAGTAAACTAAATAAAAATAAATAATAAACCTAAATAGAAAAAGGAAATAAACTCAAATAAATAAAAAATAAACTAAATAAACCAACAACCCAAAAACCTAAACCCCAAACCCTAAACCCTAAAGCCTAAACCCTAAACTAACCCGAAACACTAAACCCTAAGAATGGACAGAACTTTGGAGAACAACAAAAGGCTGGTCTGGCAAATAAAGTGAGGTGGCTATCATAGTGGTGGTGGGATCTAAAGGTGTTGTGCATATGGAGGTGGTGGTTAGAGTAGTGGAAGTTATGGAGGCGAGAGGAACGATGGAGGTTACAACTATGGTGGTGGAAGAGGGAGAGTTTGGGCATATAAAGGTGAATCCTGCTACGCGAGAAGCGGTGGTCGATCTGATGGGAATTGGAGAAATTGAAGAGCTAAGATCTAATGGAGCAGTGTCTTTATAGTTGACTACATATCTAAGGGTTTTGATTTGCTAAGAATGCTTGTTTTGATCAATGTGAGCTCTTAGAAAACTTAGGTGCTAATTGGTTGATGAAATCAAAAAAGAAGAAATATTGAATATGAATTTTATTTATGTTAAAAAAACTTTTAACCCTAAACCTGAAAAACCTAAACCAAAACCTAAACCTAAATAAAACCTAAAACCTAAACCTAAAAAAATAAAAAAATAAAACTCAACTAAAAATAAACTAAAAAATAAACTAAAATTAATAAACTAAACTAAATAAAAATAAAAAATAAACCTAAGGAAAATACATAATGAAATAAACTCAAATAAATAAAAATAAACAAAATAAACTAAGTAAACCTAAACTTACCCATTTACTTTATTTAAAAAAAAAACCTTAAACTCTGAATCCTAAACCCTAAACCCTATGCCTTAAATAATAAAACTAACCCTAAACCCTAAACCCTAAAACCTAAACCTAAAACCATAAACCTACAAAGAACCTAAAACCCCAAACCCTAAATCCTAAACCCCTACCAAAACTCAAACCCAAAAAACTTAAAAACTGAACTAAACTAAATACACCTAAAATAAAATAAATAAATAAACCTAACCTAAATAAATATAAATAAAAAATAAACTTAAATGAAACCAAACATATACCTAAACCTAAAATAAATAAAATAAAAATAAAACTAAAGTAAAATAAAATAAATAAAAAAACTAAACTAAAAAATAAAATAAATTGAAAATAAAATCTAAAATAAAATAAAATAAACCTAAAATAAATAAATGAAACTAAATAAAAAACTTAAAAAACCTAAATAAATAAATAAAATAAAAAACTAAACAAAACCTAAAACCTAAAATAAACAAATAAACCTAAATCTAAACCTAAAATAAACTAACTAAACTAAAATAATTAAACCTAAATAAACTAAACCACAATAAATAAAATAAATAAATAAAATAAACAAAACTTAAACTAAAATAAAATAAAATAAACCTAAAATAAAACCTAAAACCTAAACCAAATGAAAATAAAAACTTTAACCTAAAAAATAGAAAATAAACCTAAAAATAAAAAAATAAAATAAACCGAACTAAAATAATCATAACCTAAACTAAACCTAAAATAAACTAACAAAATAAACTAAATCAATAAACATAAAATAATCTAAAAATAAAAATAAAATAAATTTAAATAAAATTTAAAAAATTAAATAAACTAAAATAAATAAAAAATAAACTAAATAATCTTAAGCCTAAATTAAAAAATTAAACCTCAAAATAAACCTAAAATATAAACTTAAAAGCTAAACCTAAAAAAATAAAATAAAACCTAAACTAAAAATTAAAATAACTTAAACTAAAGATAAAATAAAATAAAATAAACTCAACTAAAAAATAAACCTAAACCTAAAAAATAAACTAAAATAGAAAACATAAATTATAATAAATGAACCTAAAATAAAAAACTAAGCTAAATAAAAATAAAAAATAAACCTAAATAGAAAAACAAAATAAATTCAATTAAGTAAAAAATAAACTAAATAAACCTACAACCCTAAATCCTAAACCCCATACCCTAAAACTAAACCCTAAACCCTAAACTAACCTGAAACACTAAACCCTATACTAACCCTAAACCCTAAGAATGGGCAGAACCTTGACAACAAGAACATCACCGTCAATAAGGCTCAGTCTTGATCTGGCTGGAGGCAAAGTCGGAGGTGGAGGTTATCACAGTGGTGGTAGAAGATCTGGAGGTGTTGGTGGATATGGAGGTGGTGGTTGGAGTAGTGGAAGTTATGGTGGTGGAAGGAATGATGGAGGTTACAGCCATGGTGGTGGCTGAGGGAGGGTTTTGGGATATGACGGCGGATCCTGCAACTCGAGAAGCGGTGGTTACTTTTATGGGAATTGGAGAAACTAAAGAATGACCAATCCGTTCTACTGGTTATGGAATATTTTCTTTACATTTTAGATGGTTCAACTTATCTAGGGTTTTTGATTTGCTCTACGGGTGCTCATTTTTTATCTATGTTGTCGCTTGTGTTTTAAAAAACATGGGGTGCTACTTGGTTGATGAAAATAAAAAGAAGAAATGTTGAATATGAATTTGTTCTATGTTAAAAAAAAACCTTAAACCCTAAACCCTAAACTTTAAATCCTAAACCCTAAACCTAAAACCTAAAAAAAACTAAACCTAAAATAAAACCTAAACCCAAAAAAACCTAAAAAATAAAACTCAACTAAAAAATAAACCTAAACCTAAAAAATAAACTAAAATGAATAAACTAAACTAAATAAAAATAAAAAAATAAACCTAAGAGAAATACATAATGAAATAAACTCAAAAAAATAAAAATAAATTAAATAAACTAAATAAACCTAAACCTTCCCATTTACTTAATTTTAAAAAAAAAATCCTAAACCCTAAACCCAAACCTAAAAATAACCCTAAACTAAAACCCTAAACCTAAAAAACTAAATAAATACCCTAAAAATACCTCTACTCCTAACCACACCAAAACTAAATACCTAACTCCAAAACCACATAATAACTAAAAAACTCTGACCTGAACTAATATCCTAAACTAAAATCCTTAACCCTCTATCTTAATAACCCAACTAAACTAACCCTGATCCATAAAGGCCAAACTATCCTAAACTCTCCCACCCTGGGCCCTAAATCCTTAAACTATTATCTCACCCTACCTAAACCTACTACTAAATAAAATAAATAAATAAAACTTTAAATAAATAAATAAAATAAACCTCTAAACTAAACCTAATATTAAATCAAAAATAAACTAAATAAAATAAATAAAACCAAAATGAAACTAAAAAATAAAAAAACCTAAATAAAATAAAAACCTTAAAATTAAAAAAAAACCAACATAAAGAAATAAAACCCAAATCCTAAAACTAAAAACCCAAACAAACCTACAACCTAAAACTAAAACCCTAAAATAAACCTAAACCCTAAAACTAAAAAACCTAAACTCTAAACTACTAAACCCTAAACAAACCATAAACCCTAAAACCTAAACTTAAACCCCATTAAACCCACAAACCCTAAACCCTAAACCCCAAACCTAAATACTAAAACCACAATCCTAAACCTAAACACTAAACCCCAACCAAACCCTAAACTAACCTTAAACCAACTAGAATGGGCAAAACATTGGATAACATCACCATCAACTAGGCTCAATAGATCTAATGGTTAGGTGAAGGTGAGGCTATTATCATAGTGGTGGTGGGAAATCTGGAGGTGCTGGTGGATATGGAGGTTGTGGTCAGAGCAGTTGTGGTTATGGAGGTGAGAGGAGTGATGGTGGTTACAACCGAGATGGTGGCAGAGGGATAGATCTGGAATATGAGGGCAGATCCCGCTACTCAGGAGGTGGGGTGGTTTTGATTTGAAATGGAGAAACTGAAAAATGGGCCATCCGATTTGCTTCTTATAGAACTGTGTCTTTACAATAGAGATAGTTCTTCTTATCTAGGGTTTTTGATTTTATTTATGGGTGCTCATTTTTTATCTATGCCATCGCTTGTGTCTTAAAAAACTTGGGGTGCTACTTGGTTGATGAAATCAAAAAGAAGAAATGTTGAGTTTGAATTTGTTCTCTATTAAAAAAACCTCAAATCATAAACCCTAAATCCAAAACTAAAACCAAAACCCTAAACTAAGAACCTAAACCTTAAACCCTAAACCCTAAACCTTAAAAACCCTAAACCCTAAAATAAACCTTAACAAACCCTAAACCCTAAACCCTACCTAAATCCTAAACCCTAAACCCTAAGACTAAACCCAAACTAAAACCACAACCTAAAACCTAAACCCTAAAGCCTAAAACCATAAACCTTAAACCTTAAAACCTATAACTCTAAACCCAAAACCCTAAACACCAAACCCTAAATCTTAAATGCTAAACCCTAAACTAACCCTAAACCCTAATCCTAAAACTACCCTAAACCCTAAACCCTAAAATGACCCTAAACTTTGAGTAAAGATGTCATTAGGACTATATCTAAAGAATGACCTAATTCTAACATAGTTATGGTAGCTATAGAAAATCTCTTCAAGAGACTTTCCCTTGACTATTAGAGATTTGAATACCCTAAACCTTAAACCTAAATCATATTATAATACCATATATTATAGTATAATGTAGCATCATATATTTGAGCATGTAGTGATGTGTTTTGGATGTTATAAGATGTTTTGAAATGTTTTAATATATTATGGCATTGTTACCTATATTCTATATTAATATAAATCATGAAAATATTGATTTAATAAATCAGATGATGAAATTTGTTAAATTTGAAGTGGAAATTATATTGTAGTACTAAAGGTGTGCTACGCCACTTGTAGTATAGGAAGTAAGAATTTATGTTCAAAATAAATATTATATGTTGTAGCAAAGTATAACATCATATATCATAATATATTATTCTACACATTCTTTCAATATTTTACAATCATGCAGTCAAGTCTACACTAGCATTATTTATGAAAATGTTGATTTAGACTTTAAAATGGTGGAATTTGACCAAATGCATAATAGGTAGTGCATGGCATCATAATATATTGTTTCAATTTAAAATATGTAAGTGATATGAATAAAATATATAGTTTTTTTTATTATTTAGACTAATTTTATGATTTTTTTATCTTAAGCAATCCCTTGTGATGTGATATACAATATAATATAATATGTTATAGTGTATTATAATATAGGATGCCATAACATAGTGTAGCATCATGCATTATAATATTAGTGTATTACTACTTATTATTTTGCATATTTTAGTTTGTTAAGTATGATGTAGTAGAGTTTACTATATAATTCATAAAATCTTGATTTATAGGCTAAGATTATGGGATTTGGCCAAATATAAAGTAAGCTTTAAGGAACATCATTAGGGGTGTGCGATGGTGTGCCATTTAATCAAAAGAATGGAATTTTACATATAAAATAAATGTTCATTTTTCAACCAAATTTAATAAATTTTTTTCTTAAAGTGATTCATTTTAAGGTGTAATGTAAGATAATTTATTATATGAAAGCATATTAAAATATAATGTTCATAACAATATAGCTTCACATATATATGAATGTGGTGGTGTTTTACTAAATGTTATTGTACATTTTAGTATGTTTTACTTTTTTTATAATACATTGAGTCAAAACTCACAAAAATGTTAATTTGAAGGTTGAGATGGAAGAATTTGGCCAAATTCACATCACACACCAAGTAGCAACACCAAAATTATGCTATTTTGTACCATTTCTAATATAAAAATAACAATTTTACATCAAAAATGAACATTATTCATATTTTGAAATTTGTTCCTTTTAAGTAATTCTAAGGATGTGTAATGTTAGATGATATATTATATTATAGAAAATTATAATATAACATCATATATTATAATATAATATAGTGTGTTAATTCACACTATAATATGTCTAGCATGATATTGTGTAGTTAGTTTTAGCTTGCACCATCACAAATCATAAAATGTTGATTACAATGTTAAGATGATGTAATTTGAACCGATACATTGTTAGGCTTTTAGTTGAAGTATTAAAGGTGTGCATTAGAGAAGAAATAAGAATTGATGAGAATTCCATGCTATAGACATGGAGGGAGATCCGCTAAGGGATCACACATGCATTGGACATGACATGTGAGGGGTCTGTGTCGAGGGCATGGAAGAAGAAAATTTGCTGGGGATATGGCTTGAATTTGATTTGATTATATGATTTATGAAAGAAGATCCCCTAGGGACAAGAATCTATAATCCATTAAGGACTAAGATTGAATCAACTTTAATTTGTTCTATTTTAATTAATATGGAGGCACATCTACTAGAGATATGGGCTTAAGTTCACTAGGGATCGGGTATATGAACCTTCCACTAGGGAAGCGACTTGGATTGGATTGAGATTTGAGTTTGATTTCATAGGTTTGTGTGGATGTATCCATTAGGAATAAGAGTTGGATGATTTCTTTGATTTAGACTATATTGAGTTGGTTTAATTTGGCTCAAGAGAGGTTGGTTTTGAATTTGATTTGTTTGACTTATTTATATATGATTTGGGGCTCCACTTGAGAAGGTGTGATTTAACTCCATTGGAAAAAAATTAGTTTAATTTAATGAGTAATGTATGGACCTTGTTTTGTGCGATGGACCAGGGAGCTATCTCGCCTTGACCTACCTCGATTTATAAATTCAAAGGGATAGTCTGTAGGGTAGAGCTTCCTTGAACAGGGGACTTTCTTACAATGAATAGGGTGATGACAATTAATGCTAAAGACTTATGTCAACTTAAAGTAGTGGGATTAATTTTATCTTAATTTCATGTGATTTAATGGTTTATTTGGTTTGTTTGCTTTGATTAATATCCAGAATATGAGCTCGGCCAAATTTGATAGATTTAATTTATGGACCATGTCGGTATGTGATGGACACACTAAGAAGGGGCTATATTAGACTTGTCATATCCCAAATTTACAAATCCAAAGGGATAGTCTACTGGTCGTGTGGTAGAGCTAGCCAACCTTAGGGGTTGCCTTTCAGTGTGCAATAGTTATGCTAGGAAGGAAGAACAGACTTACATCTTCTAAAGTAGGGATCAACAGTTGGGGTTACTTGTTGGTAGCACAATAAATAGAACCTGACATAAGGACCACTACTGAGTGAATACTGTTGGAGATTTATATCGAGTAGTCGAAATTCTATAGAGTTTTGCTAAAATTGTCCTAAAGATTGGATGCACTTGGGAAAAATGTACCGCTAGGGGTTTCCTCCTAATCCACAAGTGATATATATCTTGTTTATATTTTTGCGTGGACCCTGTTGGTATGTGAGGGACCATGAGATGGGCTATGGCTTTAACCTATCTCATTTACTAGACCAAGGAGAATCGCATCCATAATGGATTCTCTAACCCGAGGTGGTTACTAGAAAGGGAACTGTCATATAGTAACTCAAGTAGTGTATAAATGGGTTCACAAAGGACATGATCCAAATATAGTGCCCACAGGGGAGATGCTATTAGGGGCATTATCTTGCACCCTAAAAAAGAAAGCCTATAGATGTACGATGGCCAACTCAAGGATAAAGTGTAGAAAACTTACATCTGCCATGAGTGGTGTATCCTAAGGTGCGAGTACCAACCAACCTAAGGTGTATCCGTCAGCATGAGTGGTATATCCATCAGCATAGTGATAACCAACCAACCTAAGGTGCTAGTTGGTGTGAAATGATTAATCTAGAAAGAATGTGTGTAGGATTATAACTTTCCAAGTGGAACTAATCATTAGGATAGTCTATCATTGGGATAGCTATTCTGACCTAACTACTAAGTGTGGAGCTATGAAGGTGGACCGGACTTGAAGTAGTCATGAGGGAAGGAGATGCTAGGGGAACTATCTTAAACCTAAATATACTTGATCCAGTTAGTGCACAAAGGCTAATCCAAAAAGAATGCATACTAGACTCACATCCTCTTAAACGAAACCAACTTGAGGCAGCTTATCGGCCATGTATTAAGGCCTTCCAAACTAACAAGGCACTTATCGATGTATAGTAGCCAAGTAAGTTAGGAAAGCATAGCAAAATTACATCCTCCAAAGTAAGAACACCGCTGGGGTGACACACTTGGAGGGTTGCATGTCAGCCCGACCTAGAGTAGCTATTGAGTGGAATGTCGGAGTTATCTCAACTTAGAGCAGAGATAAAAGATATGTGTTTTGTTTTATATTTTTGTGTGTAGTTTGTGTTTGTGTTGTATCGATGAAGGATAGGATGCCACTCGAGTTTCTTACACCTACCCAAACATCATGGATTCAGAATACTTTCAACATGGAAGAGATTGAATTCAAAATGGAATTTTCATTAATGATAATTATTTTTGAACATGTTTATAATATTTCTTTAAGTAGAGCACGTTGATTGGAAGCATTGGGCGCTCTCTCTTATGATTAATAAGTTGATAAGATCTTCCTTGGTAGGCCTTCTCTTTGCCAAATGATCTTCCCAAGTTGGTTCAAACTTGCCTCCCATCTTACGGCGAGTAACAATCGGTCTTGTCTAATTGAAAATTTCTAGGATGGACCAACATGTTGTGAGCTTGAATCATTTTAGCTCTGTACAATTCTAGGTTTTGGCATGCCCGCAGGTGTCTCTACTCAAAACCTTTGAGCTCTTCTAACCTCAACTTCGCATTTTACTCTATTATGATTTTGCTACCCATAGCTATCCTTAGTGATGGGAGTTGGACTTCTAATGGTAGAATGACTTAGGACCCATACATTAAGGAGAAAGGAGTAGACTGAGTTGGAGTTTTATATGTGATGCAGTAAGCCCACAAGGCTTCAACTAACTACTCATGCCACTGTCTCTTGTTGTTGTCAAGTGTCTTCATCAGTATTTGGATGAGAGTTTTGTTGAAGGATTCTTCTAAGCTATTTTCCCTCAAGTAGTTGATGGTAAAATATCTCCAATCTATGTTGTGTCTCTAGGAAACATTGTTGATCTCGGTGCTCTTGAATGCAGTACCATTATCAAATATAATTCTTCAAGGCACTCTGAATCTATATACGATATGGTTCTAAAAATTGGAGCACATCTGTGTGACCTCTCACTCACTTCCATTTGGAAAAGTATTTAGTAGTAGCTAAGATGAACCAAGGACCCTTTAAAGAAGGAGGATCAATCAGACCCATTATGCCCATACCCCAACACTTGAATGGCCATGAGTCCAATGTAGAATGTTGGGTGGTTGGTGTAGGACCACACTGTGTATTTGACATTGGTGGCATCGCCTAGACGTATCTATGCAATCTTTGATCATCGATGGGTAGTAGTATCCTAGTCTCTTGATCTTAGTTTTCATCTTCAGACTAGAATGGTTGGCTCTGTATAATTCTGAGTGTACCTCGGTCACGATCTTATGAGCTTCATGCTTGTTTAAATAATATAACAACATATGATCGAAGGATCGCTGATACAAGACACCATCCATAAGAGCATAGCAAAGTGCTCTTTGCTTCATCTACTGGGCTTGGGACTTCTCTTGAGGTAGTTTTCTTTTATTTATGTAATCCATGAATGTTTTCCTCCAATCTAACTCCTCATCCTTCTTAGCAATCAAAACCTCCTCTTCTAGAAAGTACTTTTTGATGAGTTCAATATGAATAAGGGATGAGACTTGTCTATTTTGGACCTTTATTGATATGGACTCATCCTCCAGACATGTCAACTCTTTGGCACACTTGGCTAAAGAATACGCTATGACATTCTCTCCTCGAGGAATCTTATAAATGATAACCTCTGGGATTTGGGCTAAAAACCCTATGGTGTACTTGTGGTAGAGATGGAGCTTGGGCTTTATAACCTTATAGGACACAGCAATTTAGTTGATAACTAATTAAGAATCCTCGAAGATGTTGATGTTCAAGATGCTTAGAGTAACAGCTAACTCCAAATTGGCAAGCAGAGACTCATATTCGACTTCATTGTTGGTGTAAAGACTGGACAAATGATATGAGAATCTCATCACATGTTGGAGTTAGAGAACTATTCCTACCCCCACCCATTCTTAGAATAGTAGATTGTGGTTCTTCTCCTCTTTGAGGAAAGGAAAAAGTACATCTCCCAATGGTGAATGCTAGTATCCCCTAAGTTCATGATTTGTTCATCAGGGAGATCATCACTAAGTAGAGAGTTAGCAAGAAGTGGTAATTATGCTAAGAAATCTACTAGCGCTTATCCTTTCACCGCATGGAGGGGTACGAAGGTAATGTCAAACTGTGAGAGGATAATGGACCATCGTGCCAACTATTCGGATAACATCGGCCATCTCATGAGATACTATAGTGGATTTATCCTAGAAATTAAGTTCACCTAATGAGGAATCATGTAGTGCTATGGATTTTGGGATGCAAAGATTAAAGCTAGGCAATGCTTATCAATGGGTGGATAATTAACCTCGGTAAGCATTAGATGATGGCTAAGATAGTAGAGTGCATTTTCCTTTTCTTCATCATTAGCTTGAGTCAATAAAGCACCAAGAGATTCATCTAACATAGTAGTGTAAAGTATGTACGGCTTGCCCTGGATAGGGCTACTAGAACTGATGATGTCATCAGGTAATGCTTGATATCTTCAAAGGCAAGCTCACACTTGTCACCCCACTTAAACTTGGCATCCTTTTTGACAAGTGTTGAGATTGGCAAACATCTTCCCGATAGGTTGGATATAAAGCATCTTAGATACTCCAACTGCCCTTGGAATGATCTGAGTTGAGTTAAACTTTTAGGGGATGACATTTCTAATATCATCATGATCTTCTCCAGATTGATTTTGATTCCTGTCGGACAACAAACCGAATTTCCACTACTGAATGCACACTTATGGGGGTTCATTTTGAGGTTAAATTATCTTAACTGTTTGAAAACTACCCTCAAGTCAAAGAGATGATCTTCCTTTTCTCTACTTTTGACCATGAGATTATTAACATAGCACTCGACTTGATGGTGAATGAGTTCATCAAAGATTGGAGTAATAGCCGGTTGCTATGTAGCACTCGTATTTTTAAGGCTGAAAGACATGACCTTATAGTAATAGATTATGATTGAGGGTTTTAAATGTAGTGTTTCTTTCATCTTCATGGGCCATCTTTATTTGGTTACATCTAGATGAGCCATCCATGAAATAGAAGATTGCATGAGATGAGGCAATGTCCACCATCAGCTCTGAGATTGGTAGTGAAAATTCATCTTTTAAACATGCCTTATTTAAATCCCTAAAATCGATGCATATGTGAATTTGGTCATTCTTTTTCTTAACTGGGATGACGTTGGCCAACCAGGTAGAATACTTTCTTCTTGGATGAAGTTAGCATCGATCAGTTTCTTGACTTCATAAATGGACTGTTATTATGTGTAATTGCATGCATTTAGGAGCTTGCTTATGATAGTTGTAGGTTCTATTGCTAGTTTATGGGACATTGAGCCAATCCAGGCATCTCTTTATAACTCCATGCAAAATAGTCTTTAAACTCAATAAATAGCCTAACTAAGTCATTGATTTCAATTTCATTCAATAAAGACTTGATGTATGTCAGGCATGGAACGTCTTTTATTCCTAAGTTGATTTCCTTGAGCTCATCGATGGTTGACTTGATCTCTTCCATGAACTCTGACAGTGCATCTTTAACTTCAAAATCATTTGGATCATCTGAAGTTCTAAGCACAGTTCCTCATATGAGTTAATGTGATTTGAAAAGAATCTATCCAAATGATTGGTGATATTAGCGTAATCATCATCATCGAACCCACTATAGAATCTAGTCAGTCTTGATTGAGAACTTTTGTGCTTGTTATTCCAAATTCTTTCAAAGTAATCTGACCTGTGCTTTGACAAAGTATGTGGGATTAACCCTTTGTTTGCTAAATTATGAACACACGGCAAGTACCAATCAAAAGATAATTCTATTAAATCTTTATATGAATCATCCTCAAGTTCTACATCAATTTCTTGACTTGAGGATGATGCTCAAAGAACCTGAGTCTTCACACATGGATGACTTAGGGGCTTCCTTAATTACCAAACCCTCAGCTTTTTGAGAGGAAAGTTAGTTTAGAGCTAAGGCTCCTAATTGATGCCTAATTGTTTCACATATAAACTTGGATACACCTATGCCTTGCTTTGGAGCCTGATCTTCATTATTATCTAGCTCAAGTGTCACCTCCAATGGAATCTACTACTAAGAAGAGCTGGCTAGTGTGTTAACCATATAAGACTCATCTTATGAAATAGATTCTAAGTCTATATGGATAGCAGGTGTACTCGGTACACAGGACATATCTTTGGGTGGCCAATAAGGGAGTTTTCCACCCTAGGGCCTCAAGCCTCTTCCTCTCTGGTGGAGGTGGGGTCATCCCCATCCATATGTTGAATGAAGTAATGAACTGGGTGGAATCTAATGTTAGGCTTCACTTCTCCTCCAAGTGTATTTTGCTCCCTTTTTTTTTCTTTTTCTTTTCTCTTTTCTTTTCTTTTCTTTTCTTTTTTTTTTTATTTTTAAACTTTGGCCAAGTTCATGAGAATAGACTTGTTGATTTTGAGGGAGGTAGTAAGCGCATCCTCATATATCTGAACTATAAATGGCTTGAGATCTCCATTGACATATGGTGATCCCACCTCTCTGAACTTCATATACTGATGTAGAGAGGATGGAACTATGTTGTTCTCATGTATCCATGGTCTCCCAATTAAAGCGTTGAAAGAAAGATGTATCTATAATGTGAAACTTGGCTTCGGTCTTCCAATCATCTATCTCCAAGGGCAACACTTAGGAGTCTTCTTGACACTAAGACTTCTATAGTCATAAGACACTTCTAACAATTAGTTAAACACTTAACCTAAGCCGAAAGACTTAGAAGGGTTAACCATAGGATTAGGTTATGCCTTAGAGATTAGGATAATCCACCTACATTACAACCCAAATCCAATCCATGTTCACATTCTCAAACCAAACCTCAAGTTCAATCCAAACATCAAATTCAAATCAAATCCAAAATTTTAAAACCAAATGATTGAAGCCCATGATTAAATCCAAACTTGAAACCCTTCTAAGCCATATGACCTATCCCATGGACTTAGCAAACCTTAATCCAAATCAATCCAAAATCAATTGATTTTTCATAATCAATTTATAACTTCAATCATATTCCTAAATATAAATCAAATCTACATTGAAATGATGAAATCTAAATTAGACTAAATCAAATTAAATCAAAACCCTTCCTAAGCCATATGACCTATCCCATGGACTTAGCCAAGTATTAATCCAAATAAAGTCAAAATCAATTGATTTTCTCATAAATCAATCATATTTTCAATAATCTTCATAAATTTAAATGAAATATATATCTAAATCATCAAAACTAAATCAAACCAAATCAAAATCCAAACCTAAGCCACTTGACCCAACTCCATGGACTTAACCAAATTTGTTCATTCCAAAACCTAAATTCAATTAATTTTCTCATGAATCAATCATACCTTCAATCATATTCACAAATATAAATGAAATCTACTACAATCATCAAGCCAAAAAATCAACCCAAATTTAACTTAACCCTTTTGACTTGAAATGTTCAAATGAACCAAAACCCATTTGAACCAAGCAGCAATTGAATTTATATATCAATCCCAAATCCATATATAAACTCAATCAACTAATCCAAGCTAAATTGGTCCACTTGACCCAAAGTGGTTAATTTGACCTATTTGAGCCAAGTTCTAATCCTACCAAAATTGGATTGAACCAAGCCCATCAGAACCTCCCATCATGATTGTTGATCACCTAGGTTGATCAATTGTCCTAAATTGGGTCAAACTAAGTCAACTTGGTCATTTGAGTCACCCCATAACACATATGAACTAGCCAAATTTCCTAATCCAAATCCATTGAAACTAATGATTCATACCAAATCAAAATCAATATTTGAATATAACTTGACCTTCAATTGAGTCAAACCAATCCCAATTGGCCCTCTTGACCCAAGTTGACCCAAATTATCCTAGAATACCAAATTGGGTCAAATCAAATCAAAATATAAAAATTGATTGCAACCAATGGCTCAAAGTTCATTCCAAATTGATTGTTGAACTTGACCAAAGCCATGATTGGACCCAATTTAACCAAACTACTTAGCCCAAATTGACCTAAGGTTCAAGTTGGCCTAATTCAAAACCAAATCATTAATTGAAACCAAAGTGTACAATCATCTTCAATTGGTCAACTAAACTGGACCAACACACAGCCAATTTGGTCAAATTGGTCAACTTAACCCATTTGACCCAAATGAATTCAAATGAGCCAAAATCAAATCTAAGCCAAACTAAATAAACCAATTGAACCAAAATATCCCAAATGATCATATGAACTTGACAAACCTTGGTTTGATCAACTTGACTAATTGGTCAACTTGAACTAACTCAATTTGACCTAAATGAGTCAAATTGAGCCAAACCTAACCAAATTAACCCCAATTGATTTGAAATTTGGGTTAACCCACTTTTGGCTCATTTCAAATCTACCCAAATCAAATCTAATGTCAAATAATCATTCTACCCTTGGGTCGAGAGCATCACATGAGACAAATCACCCATGTAAGTGGTCATTTCCATTCCTTGTCCACTTGGTACTCCCGATGGTCCACAGGGAACTGGGACATTGAGGAGGTTGGGTCGACCATGACCCATGAACTTGTAATCACCTCACCCCCATTGAGCATTTGAAACCATAGGACACCCATGATTCCTCCTTGGTAGCCACCTCCATTCCAACCAACCCAAGCCAACCACTCTCCATGACTCGAGATGGTGGGATGGCCTAGAAGCCAAACGATCCCACCATCCAATCAAGATGAAGGGGTATACATTTCCAATCAAACACACACAAAAATCATTCCTCATATCCTACCCAAGAGCGCCCACAGCCATTCCTAGCTCTTAAGCTCATTCCTCGATCAAAAAATTCCATTCCCATCTGTTCTGAAATAGGACACACCCATTTTTGACCAAACTTCCCCATTTCTCGATCAAACTCACATTAACTTTGCACGCATAATCTCTAGGCCTCGTCATGCAAGAGTGAATTATCTCCCAAACTTCTCGAGAACCAGAGGTTGGACTTTGATCAAATCGAGTGAACACTAAGGTGATCCAATTCTCAAGCTTCATCTCCACTAGATGAAACTCAATTTCCTATAATCTTGATCTCTAGTGAGGTATGCTTCCAAAATTGATCCTTAGGAAAAAAATAGGTCGGACCTTCTTGAAGAAAACTTGCATCTCGTGTGATCTTGATAATTGGATCCCCCTCGATCAATGTCATGAAGATGTGGGATCCTTTTGGAGTTGATCTGAGCTAGGGTAAGCTCGGATCAAGAGAGCAATGGGAGATGGACCCATTCTACCTCACTCGCATGATGTTAGATCATGAACCATTGGTTCTGCATGATCAGAACAGACTATAATGATTAGGTTTGCTAGATTGATCTTATTTAATCCTATTAAGTTGTGGGATTAATCGTAGCCATCCGATCTTAGATTGAATGACAGATGAGAAAGTGTGCCTGTTGCCACCACATAGGCGCTGAGTCGGATAAGTTTTAAGTAGCCAATCCCTCGGTGCCACGTAGAAAGCGTGCCATGTGGAGCTAATAGGATTACACTTTAATTAAGCTTAATTAATCATTTTTAATGACTGAAACTTCTAAAAATCATAAAAACATAAAAGAGAAATTACAAAAAGCAAATAAATACTCATTTTAAAGTATTTTAGAGAGAATTAAAAAATGATCTAACTAATTTTGAATTAATTTTAAATTAATTAGCTTAATTACTCATTAATTATGAATTAATACTAAATTTTATAGGTTAATTTAATGGGATGACCTCTACCTCCCATTATTTTCTTGAGATTTATTGCTCACTTAATTAAGAAAATTGACTAATTAAACCTTAATAGCTCTTTTAAGTTAATTAATGATTAACTGATCCCATGAATAATAAATTGGTTAATTAAGTTTATTAATCATTGTTCAAGAAACAGGAATAGGGTTGGGACCCTTTCCTATGTTCATTCACCCTTTTTTAAAATGAAATTAATTAAGATTTAATTAATTAATTAAATCACTTAATCAAATTGAAATCATAATCACATTAGACCTTAATTAATTAAATCATGGGGTAGATCTTTAAGTGTTTAATAACCTAAAGGAGTTTAATGAAATTATGGTTAGTCCACATGTGTGGGAAAACTATAAGAGTAATTAATTAAGTCATTTAATCTAAATAACTATTAATCATGATCCAAATGCATTAGGATTTATTTCAGGATCATTGCAAGTTTATTTTCCATGCATATCATGTTTGCTCATAATTATTTAGTTAATTACTTTAAGGTGACATAAAGTAATTAATTCATCTAATTAAGGGTTCAACTTAATTAACCCATAAAATCAACTTAATTACATTTCCTTAAATTAAATCAAATCACTAATGTGGAATGGGTTTAAAACATCAAGTGATGATTTCTCTTCTCCTCAAATCAAATCAAAACTTAATTAATAAAGAAGCTTTGGTTTGCTTTATATAATCTTATTTGATTTGATTGTCCTTAAGAACTAGTTTGGTTGAATGAATCACATGCTTATATTTGATTGTCCTCTTTCCAATCATGTTAAATTTGGAATGTCATTCGAATTCATGCATCTATCTTTTAAAAAATCAAGTAAAATAAAATGGATTTCATTTATTTAAGCTTGCATGTGTTGATTTAATTTAATATATGCATTTATCCTATTAAATCTAAATGTATTTTTTTTTTAAAAGCTTATTAATGAATAATAATATCTGTTATGATGCTAGTTATAAATACATAAGAAATGCATGTGCTTATAGCTTAAGTGTAAGAATGTTGAATTCTGTTTCCTTTATTCAAGTGTTGATTTATATAAGATTGAATGAAAATAAGTATATAGTCTGGACATACCAGGAACACGAGGCTTTAGCTTGCCCCAATGAGGCCATTTGATTAACTCACTTCCTTGGTTTAATAATGACACAAACCTATTTGATTTCATTCTTATGTATTTCAAAATTAAAATTTGGATAGAGCTTTAATTCATTATAAATGACTAAATAAAAAAAAAAAATATAATCTTTGCTTGGTTTTCTTTCCCTTATTTATGTATAGATCCATGTGTGTCCAACAAAAGCAAGTAAATAGTCTGAACATCCTAGGAAAATGAAACTTTAGTTAGCCCCAAAGATGTCATTTGATTACTTCCCTGGTTTAATAATGACACGTACTTGCCTATATCTTTCTACATGTATATGTATATGTGATTAGTGAATGAAAATCCCATTTTACATTATAATTACATGCATTCATAATTGATTAAGTGGTTGATTTAATTAGCCATATAATTTGGAGCTTACTTTCTATGGTAACGTATATGAATTTACATTTGTTTTAATGCAAATGGGTATATAGTCTAGACATCCTGAGAATACGAGGCTTTAGCTAGCTCCAAGGAGGTCATTTGATTACCTCACTTCTGTGGTTTAACAATGACACATGCCTATCTAATTTCATTCTTATGTCCTTTTTGTTTAATAATTTGGATAAAGTTTTAAATTAATATGTTTAAATAATTCAATCAAATAAAATATAAATTCTAAACATGCACATACATTCATCATTTAAGTGTGCTAAAATATGTTGCATGTATGGATATACTTAAGATTAAATCATATGCATGTTACTTGTGATGGAAAGGAATGATTTAATATATGTCATGTGGTAGTAATTGAATTAAATTAATCTTAAGATGCCTTTCATTTTGAATAAGATTATTTAAAGTGAACCTAAACTTAGGATTAATTAAATCATTTAATAAGCCATTCACTAAAGAGAACTAAATCAAATTAATATACTTTAGAAAGTGACTAAAGGTAGGGATGAAAGAGGGCAATCTTCTTTTCCTCTCTTTATAACACTTAGTTGCTAAGTGTAATCAAATGAAACAAAAGAAAATGCAAATTAAAATTTTCAAATCAATTAAACTACTTCAAGTGAAATCAACCTTTCATGTTAAATTGAATCCTTCTACACTTAGAAAATACAACACTAATGCCTAACAAGATTTACCACACAAGCCTTAATACACACATTAGAATTAAGTCGCCACTTCTAGCTCTAAGTTAGGATGGTGTATGATGTAATGTATATTTTGTTTTATGATGTATTATTTTAGATTAGATATTACGATGTATGCTTCGTATACTGGATGATAGGCCAATATTAGCTTAATCATGTTTTCAGCAGGGGATTATGCTTAAGGGATGCTTAAAAATAAATGTGAATGCTCTTTCTATAGGTTGCTTATATCCTTATGCATAATCCAAGTTAGGACAGGTGGGCTTAGTTACCCATGTGTAGGGTGCTAAGTCCAAATTATAAATACAATTGCTTGGGATTATATGTATATTTTGCTAACCTCTATTTTGCAAGTGTAGCTATATTTACTTTTCCCACATAAATTAATTTTTGCAATAAGAGTTAGGATTGGTGCTATGGGGATTAGGATGAGCAGTGACCAGAAGGCTTTATCCTGGGGTCAACCAGAACTCAAGATAGCTTGTATCCACATTCACAGTAAAAAGAGGATTCTCGGTTGTCTCTAGGAGTAAGTCTTCATAGTTGAATGTAACTCCTAAGATATCCTTCGAGTGGCATGCCTCCTCTTTAGTAGCAGTCAACTAAGCTAAGCATATCTCTAGATCAAGTAAGGCCTTGATTAGAGATTCTCTCATCTCTTTGGATAAGACAAGGGCATCATATATGCTTAACTTAGCTGGATACTTTCTAAGGTAAGCTTGGACATTGTAATCAACTCTAGCTTGGTCCTCCACAAGCATATCCATGGGTGGAATATCCTATAGAGGGGCTATCTACTCACTTGAATCAATGATTTGCTTACCCTTACAATGAAGTGCTACCCTAAGAGGTAGAACTTTTCCACTGCGTAGGTTGACTTCAGTGACTTCTTAGAATGATGTGCTTACAGAAAGTTCTACCATCTCATCGGGCATACCTATAGCTTCTCCAATGGGATCGCCAGAGTTAGTTGGCTCCAAGTCAATCTCAAGAGGTGAACCTGATTGATTCAGAGAAGGATAGTCTGACTCTGAATCAAAAAGGAAAGGATCGTAACTACTAGAGCTATTATTTTTATTTAGACTTGCAGAGCTTTCAATAAGTATAAAATCAAAAGAATCAGAAGTAGATAATATATAAGTAAAATCAACTTTCTTCATTAATTTCATTTTGGGTAGAGGTACATGATAAAAATTAAGTAAAGTAAGATGAGTAAGGGATTTAGTGCCCTTATCGTGAGATACAATGCTCTTCGGTAGAGGAGCTAAGAGATGGTAGCTCCAACATGGAATCTTGGACAAGCGATTAGCTTGGACTATCACGAGCAAGTATGTTGGCTCTTTCTGGGCATTCATCCCAGTCATCCTTTGCAACTAGCAAACCTTCATTGGTGTTACAGCCGCTAAAGTGTGCAATGTGTTATCATGGGTTCCCACGCCATCAAAGATCTTGAAGGATGGTGTAAAAACTTAAATAAAATAAAAACTAAATAAAAACCTAAACCTAAAAGATAAACCTAAAAATAAATAAAAAATAAAACCTAAACCCTAAACTAAAAAAAAAAACCAAAACTTAAAATAAACTAAAAATAAACCTAAACCTAAACTAACAAAAAAAACCCAAAAAAATAAATCTAAAATAAAAACTTAAAACCTAAACCAAACAAGATAAAATAAAAACGTAAACATAAACCTAAAAATAAAAAATAAAACCTAAACCTAAAAAATAAATTAAAAATAAAACTAAACAAAAAATAAACATAAACCTAAACCTAAACCTAAAAAATAAACTAAAATAAAAAACTTATACTAAAATAAATAATCCTAAAATAAATAAACTAAACTAAATAAAAATAAAAGATTAACCTAAATAAAAATAAAAATAAAATAAATAAATAAAAACTAATAAACCTAAACATAGGTTTACTAAATTTAAAAAAATCCTAAACCCTATAATCTTATACCTAAATAAGAAAAAAATAAACTAAATAAAAGTAAACTACTTTTATAATTTAAAACCCTAAACCTAAACCCTATGTCATAAATACTAAACCACGATAAAATGACCTTACCTATGCCTACCTAAATCCACAATCCCCTAAACCTTAACAACCACAACCACAACCTTACCCTACACCAAACCCTAAACTGACCTGGGCCCTCCTACCCTATAATGACTTACCCTAAACTCCTGAGCCTGATCACTACACAAATGCTCCCACACCCTGAGCCACAAACCATAACCCAAAAAGGCTACCACACTCTAAACTCACCTACACTAAACTAAACCTAATATTAAATACTTAAACCTAAATTAAAATACCTAAAAAATAAATAAAAAAACCAAACCTAAATAAAATAAAATAAAAATAAAACTACCTCATAAAAAATAAATAAACTAACAAATAAACTAAAATAAATAAATAAAACCTAAACTAAACTAAAAATAAACCTAAGAATAAAATCCAAAATAAAATAAAACTATGTGAAATAAAATAAAATAAACCTAAAATAAATAAAATAAAACTAAATAAAAAAACCTAAAAAATAAACCTTAAAATAAATAAAAAATAAAACCTAAACCCTAAACTTAAAAAAAATGCCTAAACATAAAATAAAAAATGAACAAAATAAAATAAACCTAAATCAAAACTACAACAAACTAAACAAAAATAAATAAAACTTAAACCTAAACTTAAACCTTAACTAAATATAATAAAATACTAAAATAAGCTAAAATAACTAAAATAAAACCTAAAAATAAAAAAAGAAAAACCTAAACCTAAAAAAAATAAAAATAAAACCTAAACCTAAAATAAATAAAAAATAAATAAAAAAATAAAAAATAAACATAAACCTAAACCTAAACCTAAACAATAAACTAAATAAAACCTAAACTAAATATACCAAAAATAAATACTAAAAAAAAAATAAAAAATATAAAATAAAACCTAAATAAAATAAAAATAAATAAAATAAATAAAATAAAAAATAAACATAAACTATGGGTTTTACTTAAAAAAAAAAAAAAAAAAAAAAAAAAAAACCTACTACCACTCCATACCCCCTAAACCCTAAACTGAACTAACCAAAGCTAACCTGGGCCAAACTGAGCCAAAGGCCTAAACTGACCTGACCTGGCCTACTTAAAGAAACCAAAGCCTAGGCCTAAAAAAAAAAAAAACTCTGGGCCTCTAAACCTCTAAACTTAACAATACTAAACCCTAAACCTAAATAAAAATAAATAATAAAAAATAGACCTAAAGCTAAAACCTAAATATAAACAAATATATAAAATAAAATAAAATAAAATATAAAAATAAACTAAAATAAAAAATAAATAAAAGATAAAAAATAAATAAACTTAAAAATAAAATAAATAAACTAAAATAAAATAAAACTAAATAAAACTAAACTAAAATAAACCTTAAAATAAAACCAAAATAAAAAAACCAAATAAAACTAAAACCTAAAATAAAATAAAAAAAATAAAATAAAATATAAACCTAAATAAACTACAATAATTTAATAAAAAATAAACCTAAACTAAAATAAACTAAATGTAAATAAACCTAAATAAATAAAATAAAATAAACTAAAAATAAAAGCTAAACCTAAACTAAATAAAAAATTAACTTAAATAAAACCTAAACTTAAACCAAAAAATAAATAAAAATAAAACTTAAACCTAAATTAAAAAAATAAAATAACTAAACCTAAAAATAAACCTAAACCTAAAAATAAAATAAAAAATCTAAACCTAAAAAAATAAAATAAAATAACTCAAAAAAAATAAACCTAAACTATAAAAAATAAACTAAAATAAACTTAAACTAAAGTAATTAATCTAAAATAAAATAAACTAAACTAAATAAAGAAAGTTGATCTAAATTTGTTTTCTATAAATAAAAAATAAAACAAAATCAAGCTAAACCTAGCCTAAACTAAACTTGGACCCTAAACTAAAGCTAAAACTAAACCCTGATCTTAAAAAACTAAACCTAACCCTAATTCCTAAACCCACAAACCTAAAACCCACAAACCCTAAACTAAAATAAAACCCTAAACCCTAAACCCTACCCAAAACCCTAAAAAAACCTAAACACTAAATAAAATAAAACCTATATTAAATAAAACCTAAAATCAAAATAAAAAAATTTTCTAAACTAAAAAAAATAATAAAATAAAATAAAATAAAAACATAAACTAAAACCTAAATCTAAACTTAAACCTAAAAATAAAATAAAATAAAATAAAATTTAAACTAAAATAAAATAAATAAAAACCTAAACAAAACTGAGAAAAATAAACTTAAATAAAATAAAACTAAAATAAAATAAAAAAAATAAACTTAAAATAAAATAATGTAAAACTAAATAAAAAACTTAAATAAACCTAAAAATAAAAAAAATATAAAATTAATAAACTAAAAAACCTAAACCAAAATAAATAAAATAAAATAAACCTAAACTATAAAATAAATTAAACTAAAATAAATAAAAGCTAAACATAAACCTAAAAAAACTAAACCTAAACCATAAACTAAATAAAATAAAATAAAATAAAAATAAGCCTAAACCTAAACAAAAAAATAAAACTTATAAATTAAACCTACAAAATAAAATAAAAACCTAAACCTAAACCTAAAAATAAAAAGAAACAATCCTAAACCTGAAAAATAAAATAAAAATAAAACTTAACTGAAAAATAAACCTAAACCTAAACTTCAAAAATAAACTAAAATAAAAAACCTAAACTAAAATAAATAAACTAAACTAAATAAAATTTTAATCATAAATAAAAATAAATAAAAACTAAAATAAAAAACTAAATAAATCAAAGAAGAAATGTTGAATCTGAATTTATTCTCTGTTAAAAAAACCCAAAATAATTAAATCCTAAATTAAAACTTGGACCCTACAAACCTACTAAACCTAAACCCACAAACCTATCTTAAACCCTAAACTCTAAACCCTAGGCCCTGACCCTAAACCCTAAACCCTAAACAAAAGCCACTAAACCTAATCCTTAAACCCTACCACTAAACCCTAAACCAAAAAAAAAAACCCTAAACCTGTATAAAACCCAAAAAACCACACCACTAAACCCTAAAGCTAAAACCTAAACCTAAACTATATAAAATTTAAAATAAATAAATAAATAAATCTAAACCAAAATGAAATAATAAAATAAAATAAAATAAACATTAACTAAAACTTAAACCTAAACCTAAAAAAGAAAATAAAATAAAAATTAAGATTAAACTAAAATAAAATAAATAAAACCTAAACAAACTTTAAAAAATAAAGACCTAAATAAAATAAAACTAAACCCAAAGATAAAATAAAATAAAAACTAAATAAAACCTAACCAAAATAATATAAAATAAAACTAAAAATAAATAAAAAATAAAACTTAAACCCTAAATTAAAAAAAACCTAAACCTAAACCTAAAATAAACTAAACCAACCTATAAATATAAAATAAACTAAAATAAACCTAAATCTAAACAAAAAATAAAACCTAAAATAAACTAAAGAAAACCTAAATAAACCTAAAATGAAAATCTATACCTAAACCTAAAAATAAAAAATAAAACTAAAATATGAAAAATAAAATAAATTTAAAATTAAGTTAAAAAATAAACCTAAACCTAAACATAAACATAAAAATTAAACTAAAATAAAAAACATAAACTAAAATAAATAAACATAAAATAAATAAACTAAACTAAATAAAAATATAAATAAACCTAAATCAAAATAAATAAAAAATAAAAAACTATAATAAAAAAATAAACTAAATAAACATAAACCTACTAGTTTACTTAATTTAGAAAAAAATAAAAAAACCCTTACCCTAAACCCTAAACTCTAAACCCTAAACCCAAAAAGCATAAACCCTAGACCCTAAACCCTAAACCCTAAACCCTAAAGTATAAACACTAAAACCCAAAATCCTAAATCGAAAACCCTAAACACTAAACCCTAAAAGCTACAACACTAAACCCTAAGCCCTCAACCCAAACCCTAAACCTTAAACCCTAAACCCTAAACCCTAAAGACCTAAAAACCTAAACCTAAACTAAATAAAACCTAAAAACAAAATAAATAAATAAACTTAGTCCTAAATAAAATAAAATAAAATAACTAAAATAAAATAAAAACCTAAACTAAAACCTAAACCTAGACCTGAACGTAAACCTAATAATAAAATAAAATACAAAATGAAAGCTAAACTAAAAATAAATAAATAAAAACCTAAACTAAACTAAAAAAATAAAATAATCCTGAAAATAAAAAACTTAAAGAAAATAACTAAACATAAAAAAATAAAATATACCTAAAATAAAATAAAATAAAAACTAAATAAAAATCTAAACCTAAAAATAAATAAAAAATAAAACATTATCACTAAACTAAAAAAAATTAAACCTAAAATAAGAAAAATAAAAGAAACCTAAACCTAAACTAAAATAAACTAAACTAGAATAAATAGAACCTAAACTTAAAATAAACTAACCTAAACATTAAACTAAATAAAAGAAATAAACTAAAAATAAACCTAAACTAAAAAAATAAAACATAAAAAACCTAAAATAAAGACCTAAAAGCAAAACCTAAAAAATAAAATCAAAACCTAAACCTATACCTAAAAATAAAAAATAAAACCTAAATCAAAAAAATAAAAATAAAAATAAAACCACACTAAATAAATAAATATAAACCTAAACCTAAACCTAAAAATAAACTAAAATAAAAAAACCTAAAGTAAAATATATAAACCTGAAATACATAAATAAAATAAAATAAAAATAAAAAAAATAAAATAAATTAAAATAAATAAAAAATAAACTAAATAACCTACAAATGGGTTTGCTTAATTAAGAAAACCCTAAACCCTATGCATCCTCCCTAAACCTGACCACTAACTACCCAACCTACCCACCACAAAACCCTGACCCTAAACCACTAAACCCCAAAATACTACACTAAAGCCTAAACACCCTAAACCTCAAACTAATATAAAATAAATTAAATATAACTTAAAATAATAAACATATAAATAAACCTAAAGAAAACCTAAAATATAAACCTAAAATAAAATAAAGAAACCTAAACTGTGATTAAAATCAACCTAAAATAAAATAAATTAAACTAAACCCTAACCTAACACTACCCTAAAACCTAAACTACCACAACTGGCCCTACCTACACTGAGCCAGACCCTAACATAATAAACTGGGCCCTACCATAAACTCTAAATAACCCTAAAACCTAAACCCTAAAACTAAAAAATAAAACTAAACCCACAGAACCTAAACCCCAATAAATCCTGAACCCTAAATCCCAAAAACTTAAAACCTAAAAAAGAAAATAATAAATAAAATAAAATAATAAAACTAAACCAAACCTATAAAATAAAATAAATAAATAAATAATAAATAAACTAAACTAAAACTAAAATAAAAAAATAAAAAAACCTAAATATAAACTAAAAATAAAATAAAATATAACTAAAATAAAACTAAATAAAAACACACACCTAAAAAGTAAACCAACAAATAAATAAAAAATATAACATAAACCCTAAACTAGAAAAATTAAATTAAAACTTAAACCTAAACTAAAATAAATGGATCCTAAACCTAAACCCTAAACTAAAATAAAATAAATAAATTAAAATAAACCTAAACTAAAAAAATAAAACCTAAAATAAACCTAAAATAAACATAAAGCCTAAACCTAAAAAAAAATAAAAAAACCTAAACCTAAACATAAAAAAAACTAAACCTAAACCTAAAATTTTTTAAAAAAAGACTAAACTAAATAAATAAACATTCACCTAAACCTAAACCTGAAAAATAAACTTAAATGAAAAACCTAAACTAAAACAAATAAACTAAGCTAAATAAAAATTAAAATTAAATCTAAGTAAAAAATAAAAAATAAAATAAATAAATAAATAAACTAAATAAACTTAAACTTACGGGTTTACTTAATTAAAAAACAACATAAACCCTAAACCCTAAATGCTAAACCCTAAACCCAAAAAACCCTAAACCCTAAAGCCTAAACACTAAACCCTAAACCCTAAACCCAGGACCCTAACCCTAAACCTTAAACACTAAAACCCTAAACCCTAAAACCCTAAACCCTAAACCCAAAATCCTAAAGCCCTAAACCCTAAAAACCTAAAAACTTATACCTAAATAAAGTAAAACTTAAAAATAACATAAATAAAAAAACCTAAACATAAATAAAATAAAATAAAAAATAAAATAAGAATATAAACTAAAACCTAAACCTAAACTTAAAAATAAAATAAAATAAACTGATATAATAAAACTAAAATAAAATAAATACTAACCTAAACTAAACTAAATAAAATAAAATAAACCTAAGAATAAAAAGCCTAAATAAAAGCTAATAACTAAATAAATAAAATAAAACTAAATAAACCTAAACCTAAACTAACCTAAACCTACAACACTAAATCTACAACCCTAAACCCTAAACTAAAACCTGAACCGTAAACCTAAAACCTAAACCCTAAACCCTAATCCTTAAACCCTAAATCCTATACCCTACACCTTAAACCCTAAATCATTAATCCTAAACCATAAACTCTAAACCTACAACCTTATACTTTAAAAAAAATACATTAAATTATCACTAAAAAATAATACTAAATAGGTGTTTCAAACCCTAAACCCTAAACCCTAAACTGTAAACCTTAAACCCTAAAAATCCTAAACCAACCCTAAACTCTAAACCTTAACCCTAAATACTGAAACTCTAAACCCAAACCCTAAACTCTAATCCCTAAACCATAAAAACCTAATAACCTACACATAAACTAAGTAAAACATAAAAATAAAATAAAGAAGAAAACCTAAACCTAAATGAAATAAAATAAAAATGTAAACTAAAACTAAAAACCTAAACATAAAAATAAATTAAAATAAACTAATAAAAATAAGCTAAAATAAAATATATAATAACATAAACTGAACTAAATAAAATAAAATAAACCTAAGAATAAAAAACCTAAATGAAATAAAAATTAAACAACAACAACAACACCAACAACAAGCCTTAATCCCACTAGGTGGGGTCGGCTACATGAATCCTTCGTCTCTATTGTGTCCTATTATGTTTCAAATGCTCATTTAAATTAGTTATACCAAGATCATTTTTTATACATCTTAACCAAGTCTTTTTAGGTCTACCTCTACCTTTCTTAACATAAGGCAAATCTAATGCATCTACTCTCCTAATCATCTGATGGCCAACGCTTTATGTGGCCAAACCATCTAAGGCAACTCTCCTAATCTTATCTACCACCGGAGCTACTCCAAATTTTTTCTAATATACTCATTTTGCATTCTATCTCTAAGAGTAAAGCCACTCATCCACCTAAGCATCCTCATCTCTATAACACTTAACTTAGTCTTATGCTTCTTTTTTATTGGCCAACATTCTGCACCATCTTATAAAATTTTCCCATGAGTTTATGTGGAACTTTTCTATCACATAATAGGCCAGATGCATTCCTCCACTTCAACCATCCAACTTGAATTCTACTAATAACATCTCCATCTATTTCACCATCATTTTGATCAATAGAGCCTAAATATCTGAAATGCTCACTCTTATTAATGACTTGTTCACCTAATGTCACAACACTACCACTATAACTTCTACAAAAAGATTACTCCATATATTACCACTATAACTTCTTAACCTTTAGACTCTAGAGTTGACCTCCAAAATTCAAGTTTTTGTTGGACTCCCTCTCTAGTCTTATCAACAAAAGAATGTCATCAGAAAAAGCATACACAAGGTACATCTTCTTGTAAATGCCTAAGAACATCCATAACTAAAGTAAAAAAGATAAGGGCTTAAAGCTGATCCTTGATGTAATCTAAAGAAAAAGGAAAATATTTTATCAATCCTCCTTGTGTTTGGACACAAGTAACAACTCTAGTATAGATATCCTTAATGACTTGAATATAACCAATATTAACTCCTTTATGTTCTAAAACTCTCCAAAGAACATCTCTTGAAACTTTATCATAAGCTTTCTCTAAATCAATAAATATCATATGTAGATCCTCCTTACTTTCTCTATGCTTCTCCATCAAACCCCTTGACAAATGTATAGCATCCATAGTAGATCTACCTGGCATGAAACCAAACTGATTGTGAGAAACTTTTGTATCACATCATAGCCTATGCTCAATTACTCTCTCCCATAATTTTAATGTATGGCACATTAACTTAATTCCTCTATAATTTTCACACTCTTGTGCATCACCTTTATTCTTAAATATAGGAACCAACAAACTCTTTCTCCATTCATCTGGCATCTTTTTAGTCTTTAAAATGACATTAAAAAGATTTGTAAGCCAAGAAATTCCTTGATCTCCTAAACATTTCCACACTTCTATTGGAATATTATCGTCCTAGCTTTTCACTTTCATTTTCTTTAAAGCTTCACTAACTTCGATTTACTATAATGATAAAAAAGAAATTCTCTATTTTTTTTTAGAGTATTAAAGTTGCTAAAATCAATTGTACTTTCAGATCCTTCATTGAAAAGTTGATCGAAATACCTCATTCATCTATTTTCAATATCATTTTCTAAAAATATCATTTTATTATTTTCATCCTTAATACACCTCACTTGAACTATGTCTTTACATCTCCTATCTCTTTGGTTGGCTAACTTATACATACATATTTCAACTTCTTTAGTATCTAATCTATTGTATAAATCACTAAAAGCTAAATTTTTTTGCATCATATACTGCTTTCTTAGAATCTCTACAGGCCACTTTATATCTTTCCCAATTCCCTGAGTTTTACAGCTAAACCAAGTTTTATGACAACACTTCTTATTTTTTTATCTTTTCTTGCACACTCTAACTCCACCACCAACTATTCTTATTAAAGGAAACTTTTCCTTTTGATTCTCCAAGCACATATTTAGCAACTTGCTTAATTTCACTTGCTATTTTTTCCCACATAATATTAGCTTTCTCATGAACATCCCAAATTCTAATCTCTTGTAGCTTGCTCTTAAAAACATTTTTATTTGTGTTCTTTAAGTGTCTCCATCTAATTCTAGACAATAATTTTATTTTTTTTCTCTTACAACCTTTCATCTTAAAATCTAAAACTAATAATCGAAATAATTTAGATTTTCACTTATAATGACCTTACAATCTTTTCAATCTAAATGATCTATTTTTCTTATCAGAAAATAACCAATCTATGTTTTACTAGATCCATTTTTATAAGTAATAATATGTTCATCACTTTTCTTAAATAAAGTATTAGCAACTACAAAATCATAAGCTAAAGCAAAATATAATATAGCCCTACCTTCTTCATTAGTCACTCCAAATCCATAACCATCATGAATACTTTTAAAATTTTCTACCACTCTACTAACATGCCTATTTAAATCTCCTCCAATATATACTTTTTCTTCAAGTATCTTTTGTATTAATCCTCTAATTCATTCCAAAATTTTCTTACCTCCAAACCTACTTGAGTATAGACACTTATAACATTGATAATCTTAGTATCAACAATAATCTTTAAAGCTAAAATTCTATCTCCACATCTATTAATATTTATAACATTATCCTTCAAACTTTTATCTATAATCACACTACACTATTTCAAGTTTGACTTTTACTTGAATACCAAAGTTTAAAATCTATCAATCTCCTTGGCCTTCTCCCAACCCATTTAGTTTCTTGAACACATAAAATATTTATCTTTCTATGAACCATAATATCTATTAATTCCATTAATTTACCTGTAAGATTACATATATTCCAAGATCCTAACCTAATTCTAGTTTCAAGGACTAACTTCTTTGCCTACATCCGTCCATAATGTGGGAACCCTTGCTTATTTAACACTGCACCGCACCAATGCTTCTAGTATATTTTCATCAGATTAATACTCGCCTAAGGGACTCTAAGATTAACACAATGATTTAAAGGATTCATGTCATGATTATTTTGACAAGTTTTATAATTACCTAACAATCCTCCACTTTACACATCCGGACTTGGGACCGACAATGATAGTGTTGAATTAAATAAAAATTAAACAAAAAATAAAAATAAAATAAACCTAAAATAAACTAAAATAATAACTAAATATAAACCTAAACCTACAACCCTAAATCCTAAACCGTAAAAACCTTAAACCTTAAACCCTAAACTAAAACCTAAACCCTAAACCTAAAATGTAAACCCTAAACCCTAAAACCTAAGCCCTAAACCCTAAACCCTAAACCTACAACCCTATACTTTAAAAAATAACATTGAAAATCATTCAATATTACTACACTTCAAATTATAAACCTAAACCCTAAACCCCAACCTTAAATCCTAAATGTTAAACCCTAAACCCTAAACCCTAAAACTAACCCTAAACCTACAATCTTAAACCCTAAACCCTAAACCCTAAACCTTACACCCTAAGAAAATCCTAAACCCTAAACTCTAAACCCTAAGCTAACCTTAAACCCTAAACCCTAAACTCTAAATCCTAAAACCTAAACCCTAAACCCTAAAGCCTAAACACTAAACCCTAAACCCTAAACCCTAAACCCTAACTTGAAACCCTAAACCCTAAACCCTAAAACCCCAAACCCTAAAACCCTAAACCCTAAACTTTAAACCCTAAACCCAAACTCGGAACCCTAAAAACCTTAAAACTTAAACCTAAACTAAGTAAAACCTAAAAATAAATTAATAAGAAAACATAAACCTAATTAAAATAAAAAATATAAAAAAAATAAAAATGTAAACTAAAAACTCAACCTAAATCTAAAATAAAATAAAATATACAAATTAAAATAAATTAAAATAAAATAAATAATAACCTAAACTAAACTAAAAAATAAAATAAACCTTAGAATAAAAATCTTAAATAAAATAAAATTAAACTTAAAATAAAATTAAAAAAAACCTAAAATAAAATAAAATAAAACTAAATAAAAACCTAAATGTAAAAATAACCCTAAACCTATAACACTAAACCGACAACCCTAAACCTACAACCTTAACCCCTAAACCATAAAAACCCAAAACCCAAAACCCTAAACTAAAACCTGAACCCTAAACCTACAACCCTAAACCCTAAACCCTATAAAACCCTAAACCCTAAGCTTTAAACTCTAAACCCTAGAAACCCTAAACCCTAAAGCCTAAACACAAAACCCTAAACCCTAAACCCTAAAACCCCAAACCCTAAAGTCATAAACCCTAAACCCTAAACCCTAAGCCCTAAACCCTAAACTCGAAAGCCTAAAAACCTAAAAAATTAAACATTAACTAAGTAAAACCTAAAAATAAAATAAATAAAAAAACTTAAACCTAAATAAAATAAAAAATAACATAAAATAAAAATGTAAACTAAAATCTAAACTGAAACCTAAAAATAAAATAAAATAAACTAATAAAAATAAACTAAAATAAAATAAATAAAAACCTAAACTAAACTAAAAAAAATTAAAATAAACCTGAGAATAAAAATCCTAAATAAAATAAAAGCTAGATGTAAAATAAAAATAAAATAAACCTAAAACAAAATAAAATAAAAATTAAATAAAAACCTTAACCTAAATCTAACCCCTAACCTACAACACTAAACCTACAACACTAAACCCTAAACCCTAAAAAACCCTAAACCCTAAACCTACAAACCTAAACCTACAACCCTATACTTAAAAAAATACATTGGATGGTATCAATTATCAATTATATTGAAATAATTCAATACTTCCTAAATAGGTAAGTGATTCAAATTATAAACCCTAAACCTTAAAACCTAAACCCTAAACCCTAAAAACCCTAAACCCTAAAGCCTAAACACTAAACCTTAAACCCTAAACCCAAAATACTAAAACCCTAAACCCTAAACCCTAAAAACCTAAAAAATAAAATAAAAATAAAACTCAACCAAAAAATAAACCTATACCTAAAAAATAAACTAAAATAAAAAACCTAAACTAAAATAAATAAACCTAAACTAAAATAAATAAACCTAAAATAACTAAAATAAACTAAATAAAAATAAGAAATAAACTTAAATAAAAATAAAAAATAAAATAAACTAACATAAATAAATAAAAAAAAGTAAACTAAATCAACTTAAACCTATCAGTTTACTTAATTTAAAAAAAAAAACCTTAAACCTTAAATCCTAAACCCAAAACCAAAAACCTTAACCCCTAAACCATAAACCCTAAAACTAACTCTAAACCCTGAACCCTAAACCCACAACATTAAACTTACAACCCCAAACCCTAAACACTAAACCCTAAACCCTTAACACTAAACCCTTAACCCTAAACCCTAAAAAATCCTAAACCATAATCCCTAAACCCAAAACCCTAAAACCCTAAACCTAAACCCTAAACCCTAAACCCTAAAAACCTAAAAACATAAACCTAAAAAAATAAAATAAAAATAAAACTCAACTCAAAAATAAACATAAACCTAAACTAAACATAAAAAATAAACTAAAATAAAAAACCTAAACTAAAATAAATAAACCTAAAATAAATAAACTAAACTAAACCAAATTAAAAAACCTAAATAAAAATAAAAATAAAATATACTAAAATAAATAAATTAAAACTTAAACCCACTAGTTTGCTTAATTTTAAAAGTAAACTAAATAAACCTAAATCTGCTGGTTTACTTAATTTTTTTTAAAAAAACCCCTAATGCATAAACCCTAAACTCTAAACCATAAATCCTAAACCCTAAATCCTAAACACTAAAACTAACCCTAGACCCTAAACCCTAAACCTACAACCCTCAACCCTAAACCGTAAACCCTAAAACCTAAAAAACCCTAAACATTAAACCCTAAACCCTAACCATAAATCCTAAAACCTTAAACCCTAAACCCTAAACTTTATACCCTAAACCCTAAAGCCTAAACCTTAAACCCTAAAAATTTAAAAATTTAAACCTTAAAAATAAAATAAAAGTAAAACTCAACTAAAAAATAAACCTAAACCTAAACCTAAACCTAAACCTAAAAAAAAACTAAAATAAAAAAACATAAACTAAAATAAATAAACTTAACATAAATAAACTAAATTAAATAAAAATAAAAATAAACCTAAATAAAAATAAAAACAAAATAAACTAAAATAAATAAAAAATCAGCTAAGTAAACTAAATAAACTTAAACCTACTGGTTTACTTAATTTAAAAAAAAAAGACCTAAACCCTAAATCTTAAACCTTAAACCCTAAACCCTAAACCTAGAGCACTAAACATACAACCCTAAACCTTAAACCATAAACCCTAAACCCTAAACCTTAACCCTAAGGCATAAACCCTAAAAGCATAAACCCTAAAACTCAAAACCCTAAATACTAAACCTTAAATCCTAAGCCCTAGACCCTAAACCCTAAACCCTAACCATAAACACTAAACCCTAAACTTAAACCTAAAGTAACTAAATAAATTAAGAAATATACCTAACACTAAACCCTAAACCCTAAAACCCAAACCCTAAATCTAATCCTAAAGTAACAAAATAAACTATAAAAAGAAACCCAAACCTTAAAACCTGATAAAATTAAACATTAACCTAAACCCTAAGAATGGGAAGAACCTTGACAGTAAGAACATCACTCAACCAAGCTCAACCTAGATAAGATGAAGGCTAAAAAATTAACCAGATCCGAGGTGCCTGGATATGGAGGTGGTGGTCAAAAGTAGTGGTGGCTATAAAAATGGAGGTTAAATAAAATGGGAGAGACTTTATGATGGTGGATCCTACCACTAAATGTGGTTCTAAAATTAAAAACTAAAAATGGTCAAACTATAAATATAAAGACAATTTAGTTATCTAATTTGATTTTCTAAACTCATTTTATTTATGTCATCACTTGTGCCTAAAACATAAACTACTAGTTGATGAAATCAAAAAGAAGAAATGTTCAATATGAATTTTTTATCTATTACAAAAAAAACCAAAAACCCTAAACTAAAACATGAACCTAAAACCTAAACCCTAAACCCTAAATCCTAAATGTCAAAACATAAAATAAACCCTAAACCCTAAACCCTATACCCTAAAATCTAAACCCTAAAGTCTATAACCCTAAACCCTAAACCCTAAACCATAAAACCTACAACCCTAAACCCTAAACCCTAAATCAAAAACCCTAAACCCTAAACCCTAAACCCTAAACCCTAAAAACCTAAATACCTAAAAGCCTAGAAACCTAAAAACCTAAACCTAAACTAAATAAAACTTAAAAATAAAATAAATAAAAAACCTAAACCTAAATAAAATAAAAAATAAAATAAACTAAAAACCTAAACTAAAACTTAAACCTAAACCTAAACCTAAACCTAAAATTATGGTAAAATATATAATAAAAATTAAAATAAACTAAAATAAATAAATACCTAAACTAAACTAAAAAAATAAAAAAATTAAAACTAAATAACCTAAATAAAATAAAAACTAAACAAAAAATAAAAATAAAATAAATTAAATAAAATAAAATAAAAACCTAAACCTAAAAAATAAATAAAAAAATAAAACCTAAATCTTAAGCTTAAAAGAATAAAACCTAACCCTAAAATAAATAAAATAGAATAAACCTAAACCTAAACTAAAATAAATAAAACCTAAACCTAAACCTAAATAAACTTAACCTAAACCCTAAATTAAATAAAATAAACTAAACTAAAAAAACCTAAATATAAACTAACAAATAAAACCTAAAAATTAACCTAAAATAAAAACCTCAAACCAAAATAAAAAAAAAATGAAATAAAATCTTAAACCTAAACCAACAAATAAAAATTAAACCTAAACCTAAAAAATAAAATAAAAATCAAACTAAACTAAAAAATAAACATAAACCTAAACCTAAACCTAAAATGTAAACTAAAATTAAAAACCTAAACTAAAATAAATATTCTAAAAATAAATTAAATAAAAATAGAAAATAAACATAAATAAAAATAAAAGATAAAGTAAACTAAAATAAATAAAAATAAACTAAAAAAACTAAAGAAAAACCTAAACCTAATAGTTTACCTAATTTTATAAGACCTAAAAATCATAAACTTAAAAACCCTAAACCCAAAACCTTGAACACTAAACTAAAATACTAAATGATTAATAAACTTAATTAACCACCTATTACTATTCATGGGATTAATAATCATTAACTTAAAAGAGTAATTAAGGTTCAATTAGTCAATTTAATTAAGTGAGCAATAAATCTCAAGAAAATCATGGGAGGTAGAGGTCATCCCATTAAATTAACCCATAAATTTGGGATAAATTGCTTACTTAATCTTAACCCTAAACTAAAACCTGAATCCTAAAGTTAAAACCTAAACCATAAACTCTAAACCCTTAAAGTCTTAAACCCTAAACCCTAAAATAATAAAACCCTAAAATCCAAATCCTTAAACCTAAACCATAAACCCTAAACCCAAACCCTAAACTAAAACCTAAACCTAAATAATAATAAAAACTAAACCCTAAACCCTAAACTAAAACCTAAACCTAAACTAAACCCTAAACCCTAAACTAAAACCATAAACCCTAAACCCTAAACTAAATCATAAACTAAACCTAAACCTAAACTATAAAATATAAACCATAAACCATAAACCCTAAGACCTAAACCCTAAATAAATTGTAACCCTAACCCAAACTAAACCACAAACTAAACCCCAAAATAAACTAATCCTAAAGTGACTAAATAAATTAAAAAATAAAAACTAAACCCTAAACCCTAAACCTAACCCTAAACCTAAACCCTAAACCCTAAACCTAAACCCTAAACCAATCCTAAACTAAAATAAATAAAATAAACTAATAAAACTAAACCTACACCAAACCCTAAGAATGGATAACCTGATAAACATCACCAAATCAAGCCTAAATATGGAGGTGGAGGCAAAGGTGACGGTTATTGTAGTGGTGGTGGGAGATCTAGAAGTTCTAGTGAATATGGAGGTGCTGGTCAGAGTAGTGGTGATTATGGAGAAAGAGCACTCTTAACCATGGTGGTGATAAGAAATCGAGGTTATGATGGTGGATCTCGTTACTTGAAAGGATGGAGTGGTAAACTAGAAATTGAAGAACAAATCCAAATCGCTATGGAACTGTCTTTATAAAAAGAAAGTTCGTTATCTAGGGTTTTTATTTGAACCCTCAGATCTATGTCATCACTTATGTCTTAGAAAACTTAGGTTACTACTTGGTTGATGAAATTAAAAAAGAAATGTTGAATCAATTTATTCTCCTAAAACCAAAAAACCAAAACTAAACTAAACCAACCCTAAACCTAAAACCTAAACTCTAAACCCTAAATAAAAAACACTAAACAATAAACATAAAAAAATAAAAAAATAAAAAATCATAATCGTAAACCCTGAACCATAAACCCTAAACCCTAAACCCTAAACCCTAAACCCTAAACCCTAAAACCCTAAACTTAAACCCTAAACCCTAAACCCTAAACCCTAAAATCTTAAACCTACAACCCTAAACTCTAAACCCTAAACCCTAACCCCTAAACCCTAAAAACTTAAACATAAACTAAATAAAACTTAAAAATAAAATAAATAAATAAACCTAAACCTAAATAAAATAATAAAATAAAAACCTAAACTAAAACCTAAGCCTAAACCTATTAATAAAACAATAAAAAAATAAAAATAAAACTAAAATAAAATAATTAAAAACCTAAACTAAAGTAAAAAAATAAAATAAACCTTAAAATAAAAATACTAAATAAAACTAAAACTAAATTAAAATTAACCTAAAATAAACCTAAAATAAAATAAAATAAAAGCTAAATAAAAACCTAAAACAAAAAAATAAACTTAAAAAATAAATAAAATAAAATAAACCAAAAAAAATAAAATAAAACTAGATAAAAACTTAAAAAAAAAAATAAACCTAAAATAAATAATAAATAAAACCTAAACCTTAAACTAAAAAAAAAAAAACTTAAACCTAAAATAAAGAACATAAAATAGACCTAAACCTATTATAATAAACTAAATTAAAATAAATAAAACATAACCTAAACCTAAAATAAATTTATCCTAAACCCTAACTAAATCAAATAAATAAATTGAAAATAAACCTAAACTTAAACTAAAAAATAAAACCTAAAATAAAGCTAAAATTAAAACCTAAATCCTAAACCTAAAAAATAAAATAAAATCCTAAACCTAAACCTAAAAAAAAAATTAAAACTTAAACCATAAATAAAAATAAAAATAAAACTAAACTAAAAAATAAATATAAACTAACCTAAACCTAAAAAATAAACTAATACAAAAAACTTAAACAAAAATAACAAAAGCTAAAATAAATTAAATAAAAATAAAAAATAAATGTAAATAAAAATAAAAAAATGAAACACAATAAAATACATAAAAAATAAACTAAATAAACTAAAAAGAAACCTAAACCTACTTCTTTTCCTAATTAGAAGAAACTCCTCAGCCTTAAACTTTAAACCTTAAACCCTAAATCCTGGACCTTAAACCTTACACCCTAAACCCTAAATTATCCATAAAACTTAAACCCTAAACCCTAAACTGTAAACCCTAAACCCTAAAACCCTAAACCCCCCTAAACTATAAACCCAAAACACTAAAAACCCTAAACCCTAAACCCTAAATCCTAAAAACCCTAAACCCTAAAGCCTAAACACAAACCCTAAATCTTAAATCTTAAACCCTAAAACCTAAACCCTAAACTCTAAACCCTAAACCTTGAACCCAAAAAAAAACTTAAACCTAAATAAAACCTGAAAAATACATAAATAAAAAAACATAAAACTAAATAAAATAAAAAAATAAAATAAAATAAAACCTAAACTAAAACCTAAACCTAAACCTAAAAATAAAATAAAATAAAAATAAAAATACACTAAAATAAAATAATATAAACCTAAACTAAAGTAAAAAATAAAATAAAACTAAGAATAATAAACATAAGTAAAATAAAAAGTAAACATAAAATAAAAATAAAATAAACCTGAAATAAAATAAAATAAAAACTAAATAAAAACCTAAAAAATAAACCTAAAATTAAATAAAAAATAAAACCCAAACACTAAACTAAAAAGAAAAACTTAACCTAAAATAAAAATTAAATAAAAAAATAAACCTAAACATAAACCTAAACTAAAATAAACTAAATTGAAATAAATAAAACCTAAACTTAAACAAAAAATAAACCAAACTAAAACCTGAACCTAAACTAAATAAAATTAAATAAACTAAAACTAAACCTAAACCAAAACTAAAAAATAAAACCTAAAAATAAACCTAAAACCCAAACCTAAAAAAATAAAATAAAAACCTAAAGTTAAAACTAAAAATAAAAAGTAAAACTTAAAAAAAATGAAGTAAAAATAAAACTCTACTAAAAATAAATCTAAACCTAAAAAATCAAACTAAAATAAATAAACCTCAAAAAAATAAACTAAACTAATAAAAATAAAAATAAAAAACAAAATAAACTAAAATAAATAAAAATTAACATAAATAAATATAAACATATCAATTTACTTAATTTAAAAAAATAAAAAAAATAAAAAATAAAAATAAAAAAATAAAACTCTAAGCCTTAAACCCTAAACACTAAACTCTAAACTCTAAACCCTAAAACCATAAAGCCCTAAAATCTAAACCCTAAATTCTAAACCCTAAAACCCTAAACCGTGAACCTTTAACTCTAAACCCTAAAACCTACAACCCGAAACCCCAAACCCTAAACCCTAAATCGTAAACCCTTAAAACCTAAAAACCTAAACCTAAGCTAAATAAAACCTAAAAATAAAATAAACAAAAAAAACTAAAGCTAAATAAAATCAAAAAACAAAATAAAATAAAAACCTAAACTAAAGCAATAACCTAAACCACAACATAAGCTTGAACCTAAATGTAAAAATAAAATAAAATAAAAGACAAAAACTACAGTAAAATAAAACAAATGAAAATCTTAACTAAACTAAAAAAAATAAAATAAACCTAAAAATAAAATGCCTAAATAAAATAAAAACTAAATATAAAATAAAAATTGAAATAAACTAAAAATAAAATAAAATAAAAATTAAGCAGAAACTAAACCTAAAAAATAATCCTAAAAAAAACTTAAAAATCAATAAAAAAACCTAAACAAAAAAAAAGCTAAACCTAAAATAAATAAAATAAACCTAAACCTAAACCTAAACTAAAATAAACTAAACTAAAATAAATAAAACCTAAACCTAAAAAATAAAATAAACTAAACCTAAACCTTAAACTAAATAAAATAAAATAAACTAAAAATAAACCTAACCCTAAACTAAAATAAATAAAATTTAATAATAAACCTAAAATAAAAACCTAAAACCTAAACCTAAACCTAAAAATAAATAAATAAAACATAAACCTAAAAATATAAAATAAAAATAAAACTAAACTAAAAATAAGCATAAACCTTAACCTAAACCTAAAAAATAAATTAAATAAAAAACTTAAACTAAAAAATAAACCTAAACCTAAACCTAAAAAAAAACTAAAATAAAAACCTAAACTAAATTAAATAAACCTAAAATAATTAAACTAAACTAAATAAATATTAAAAATAAACCTAAATAGAAATAAAAAATAAATTAAAAAAATAAAAAATAAGCTATATAAACTAAATAAACGTAAACCTGTGAGTTTACTTAATTTCAAAAAAAAACCCTAAACCTTAAACCCTAAACACTATGCCCTACAGCCTAAATCCTAAACCCTAAACACTAAACCCTAAACCCTAAACTAACTCTAAATACAATACCCTCAAAACTCTAAACCTTAAAGCCTAAACACTACACCCTAAACCCTAAACCCTAAACCCTAACCCTAAACCCTATTCCCTAAAAGCTTAAACCCTAAAACTCTAAACTCTTAACCATAAACCCTAGACCCTAACCATAAACACTAAACCCAAAACCAAAACCTAAAGTAACTAAATAAATGAAAAAATAAACCTAAATCCTAAAACCTTATAAATCTAAACCTTAAGAATAGGTAGAATCTTGACTGCAAGAACATCACCGTCAACCAGGCTTAGTCTAGACGGGAGGAGAAGGAGGAGGCTAAACATAGTGGTGGTGGGGACTGAGGCTGGATAGGTGGTGATCGAGCAAAGTGGTGGTTATGGAGGTGGGTGGAGTGATGAAGATTACACTGGTGGTGGTGGAGAAAGATCCGGGATACATGATGGATCCCAACCTGGGGTGGTTCGAAACTAGAGAAAAAAGAACTCAACCGACCTACTTATGCAACTCTTTATAGAGACCATTCTAGTTATCTAAGGTTTTTATTTTTCTATGCTCATTTTTTATTTATGTTGTCGCTTATGTCTTAGAAAACTTGGTGTGTTATTTTGTTGATGAAATAAAAAAAAATGTTGATTCTGAATTTGTTCTCTATTAATTAAAAAAGAAAAAGACTAAACCCTAAACTAAAACTTGAACCCTAGATCTAAAACATAAACCTTAAACCTCAAACCCTAAACCCTAAACCCTAAAACCTAAACCATAAATCTTAAACCCAAAATCCAAAACCCAAAACTAAAAACCCCAAACCCTAAATCATAAACCTTAAACCCTCAACTAACACTACTAAACCCTAAAAAGCTAAAAGCCTAAACCTAAAAAAAATAAAACCTAAAAATAAAATAAATAAAAAAAACCTATACAAAATAAAATAAAATAAAAACTAAAACTAAAACCTAAACCTAAACCTAAACCTAAACCTAAAAAGAAAATAAAATAAAAAATAAAAACTAAACTAAAATAAAATACATAAAAACCTAAACTAAACTAAAAAAAAATTCCTAAAAATAAACCTAAAATAAAAACCTAAAACCTAAACATAAAGAAATAAATTAAAAAAAAACCTAAATTTAAAAATAAAAAAACCTAAACCTAAAAATTAAAATGAAAAGAAAACTAAACTAAAAATAAACCTAAACATAAATGAAGAAAAGAAACTAAAACAAAAAACCTAAACTAAAATAAATAAATTAAAAATAATTAAACTAAACTAAATAAAAATAAAAATAAACCAAAATGAAAATAAAAAAAATAATCTAAAATAAATAAATAATAAACTAAATAAACTTAAACCCTACAAGTTTTCTTAATTTTTAAAAAAACCCTAATTCTAAACCCTAAATCTTAAAATTAAACCTAAACCCTAAACCTTAAACCCTAAACCCTAATCCTTTAAACCCTAAACCCTAAACTTTAAACCCTAAACCCTAAAACCCTAAAAGCTAAACCCTAAACCCAAAAACTTACAACCCTAAACATTACACCCTAAACCATAAAACCTAAGTCTTAAAGCCCTAAAAACATAAACATAAACTAGATAAAACCTAAAAATAAAATAAGGCATAAAAACCTAAACGTAAATAAAATAAAAAATAAAATAAAATAAGAACCTAAACTAAAACCTAAACTTAAACCTAAACATAAAAAAGAATAAAAGAAATAAACTAAAGTATAATAAATAAAAACATAAAATAAACTAAAAAATAAATTAATCCTAAAAATAAAAAGCCTAAATAAATAAAAACTAAATGTAAAATAAAAATGAAATAAACCAAAAATAAAATAAAATAAAACTAAATAAAATCCTAAACCTAAAAAAATAAACCTAAAAATAAATAGAAAATAAAACCTAAACCCTAAACTAAAAGAACTAAACCTAAAATAAAAATAATAAAATTAACCTAAACCTAAACTAAAATAAATAAGTGTTAAACCTAAACTAAAAAATAAACCTAAACTAAAAAATAAAACCTAACAATAAAACTAAAATAAAAACCTAAAACCTAAACTTTAAAAATAAAATAAAAACCTAAACCTAAACTAAGAATAAATAATGAAAACTAAACCTAAAAAATTAAATAAAATAAACTAAACTAAAAAATAAGCAAAACCTAAACCTAAACTAAAGAAAATAAACTAAAATAAAAACTTAAACTAAATAAATAAACATAAAATAAATAAACTAAACTAAATAAAAATAAAAAATAAATCTAAATAAAAATAAAAAGTCTAATAAACTAAAATAAATAAAAAATAAATTAAATAAACATAAACTTACTTATTTACTTAATTTAAAAAAAAAACTAAACCCTAATCCCTAATCCCTAAACCATAAACCCTAGACCCTAAACCCTAAGCTCTAAACCCTAAAACTAACCCTAAACCCTAAACCCTAAACCCTAAACCCTAAGCTCTAAACCCTAAAACTATCCCTAAACCCAAAAAAACCTTTGACCCTAAAACTGAAACTCCAACCTTAACCCTAAACCCTAAACCCTAAACCCTAAACCCTAAAAACCCAAAAGCCTAAAGCCTAAACACTAAACCCTAAACCTTAAACTCTATAACCTAACCCCTAAACCATAAACCCTAAACACTAAACCCAAAAAAAAAAACATAAACCTAAAAAAATTTTAAAAAAATATAAATAAAAAAATGTAAACCTAAATAAAATAAAAAAATAAAATAAAATAAAACAAAAACCTAAACTAAAAAGAAAATAAAATAAAGAAATTAAAAATACACTTAAATAAAATAAATAAAAACCTAAACTAAACTAAAAATTAAAATAAACCTAAGAATAAAAAACATAAATCAAATAAAAACTAAACTTAAAATAAAAATAAAACAAACCTAAAAAAAATAAAATAAAAACATAAACCTAAAAAATAAACCTAAAAATAAATTAAAATAAAACCCACCCCTAAACTAAAATTAAAAACTTAACCTAAAATAAAAAAAATAAAAAAAAAATAAACTTAATCCTAAACCTAAAGTAAAATAAACTAAACTAAAATAAATAAAACCTAAACCTAAACCTAAAATAAATTAAACTTAAACTTAAATCTAAATTAAATAAAATAAAATAAACTAAAAATAAACCTTATCCTAAACTAAAAATAAAACCTAAAAATAAACCTAAAACCTAAACCTAAAAATAAAATAAAAACCTAAAGCTAAACCTAAAAATAAAAAAATAAAACCTAAACCTAAAAATTAAAATAAAAATAAAACTCAACAAAAAAATAAACCTAAACCTAAACCTAAACCTAAAAATAAACTAAAATAAATAAAACTCAATTAAATAAACTAAACTAAATAAAAATAAAAATAAAAATAAAAATAAAAATAAAAATAATCTAAAATAAATAAAATGTAATATAAATAAACTAAACCTACTACTTTACTAAATTTAAAAAAGAAATTAATAATTAATAATATAAATAAATAAAGAAAACCCTAAACCTTAAAACCCTAAAACCTAAACCCTAAATCCTAAACACTAAACCTTAAAACCCTAAACCAAACTCTAAACCCTAAAACCTACAACTCGAAACCCTAAACCCTAAACCCCAAACCCTAAATGTTAAACCCTAAATCCTAAAAACCTAAAAACCTAAACTAAATAAAACCTTAAAATAAAATAAATAAATAAACCTAAACCTAAATAAAATGAAATAAAATAAAATCCTAAACTAAAACCATAACCTAAACCAAATCCTAAACATATAAATAAAATAAAATAAAAAATAAAATTAATCTAAAATAAAACAAATAAAACCTAAACTAAACTGAAAAATAAAATAAATCTAAAAATAAGAAAACTAAATAAAATAAAAACTAAATATAAAATTAAAATAAAATAAACCTAAAATAAAATAAAATAAAATCTAAACAAAACCTAAACCTAAAAAATAAACGTAAAAATAAATAAATAAATAACCTAAAACCTAAACTTAAAAAAAACCTAACCCTAAAATAAATAAAATAAAATATAACTGAACCTAAACTATAATAAACTAAACTAAAATAAATAAAACCTAAACCTAAACCTAAAATAAACTAAATGTAAGCCTTAAACTAAATAAAATAAAATAAACTAAAAATAAACCTAAACCTAAACTGAAAAAATAAAACCTAAAAATAAACCTAAAATAAAAACCTAAAACCAAGCCCTAAACCTAAACCTTAAAATAAAAAAATAAAACCTACACCTAAAAAATAATATAAAAATAAAACTAAACTAAAAAATAAGCCTAAGCCTAAACCTAAACTTAAAGAATAAATTAAATAAAAAACCTAAACTAAAAAAAATAAACCTAAAATAAATATACTAAACTAAATAAAAATAAAAAAATAAAAAAAATAAAAAAACTAAAATAAATAAAAAATAAACTATGTAAACTAAATAAACCTAAACTTAATGGTTTACTTAGTTAAAAAAATCCCTAAACCCTAAATCCTATGCCCTAAACCTTAAACCCTAACACTAACCCTAAACCCTAAACCCTAAATACAACCCTAAACCCTAAACCTTATACCCTCATAACCCTAAAACCTAAAGCCTAAATACTACACCCTAAACCTTAAACCCTAAACCCTAAACCCTAACCCTAAACCTTAATCCCTAAAAGCATAAACCCTAAAACCCTAAACCTTAAGCCCTAAAATCTAAACCCTAAACCCTAACCCTAAACTCCAAACATTAAACCTAAATCTGAAGTAATTAAATAAATTAAAAAAGAAAACTTAAACCCTAAAACCTAATAAATCTAAACCTTGAGAATGGGTAGAACCTTAATGGCAAGAACACCACCATCAACTAGGCTCAATCTAGATCTAGTGGTGGAGGTGAATGTGGAGGCGGCAGTTATCGGAGTGGTGTTGGGGTATTTGGAGGTGGTGATGGATATCGAGGTGGTGGTCTAAGTAGTGATGGTAATGGAGGCAAGAGGAGCGACGAAGATTACTACCGTGGTGGTGGCAGAGGGAGACATCTAGGATACGATGGTGGATCTTACTACTCGAGAGGCTGGGGTGGTTCTGATGAGAACTAGAAAAATTGAAGAATGACCAATCCGATCTGCTACTTATGGAACTATGTCTTTATAGTAGAGACAGTTCTAGTTATCAAGGGTTTTTGATTTGCTCTATGCGTGCCCATTATTTATCTATGTCATTGCTTGTGTCATAAAAAACTTTGTGTGTTATTTGGTTGATGAAATTGAAAAGAAGGAATGTTGAATTTGAATTTGTTCTCTGATAAAGAAAACTAGAAACCCTAAACCCTAAACTAAAATGTGAACCCTAGACCTCAAACCTAAACCCTAAACTCTAAAAACCCTAAACCCTAAACTCTAAACCCTAAAACATAAACCATAAACCCTAACTCCTAAACCCTAAACCATAAACCCCAAACCCTAAACCCAAAGCCCTAAACACTCAACTAACCTTAAACCCTAAACCCTAAAAAGCTAAAATCTTAAACCTAAACTAGATAAAACCTAAAAATAAAATAAATAAATAAAACCAAACTAAAATAAAATAAAATAAAAACCTAAACTAAAACCTAAACCTAAAAAATAAAAGAAAAATAAAAGCTAAACTAAAATAAAATACATAAAAAACCTAAACTAAACTAAAAAAAGAACATAAAAATAAACCTAAAATAAAAACCTAAAACCTAAGCCTACAAAACTAAAATAAAAACCTTAACCTAAACCTAAAAATAAAAAACAAAACCTAAACTTAAAGAAAATAAAATAAAACTAAACTAAAAAAGAAACCTAAACTCAAAGCTAGAAAATAAACTAAAATAAAAAACCTAAATTAAAATAAATAGAATAAAAATAATTAAACTAAACTAAATAAAAATAAACTTAAATAAAAATAAAAAATAAAATAAGCTAAAATAAATAAAAAAATAAACTAAATAAACATAAACCTACGAGTTTACTTAATTTAAAAAAAAACCCTAACCCTAAACTCTAAACTCTAAAACTAAACCTAAACCTTAAACTTTGAACCCTAAACACTAAACCCTAAACCTTAAAACCCTAAACCCTAAGCCCTAAACCCTAAATCCTAAACCATAAAACCATAAAACCCTAAACCCTAAAACCTACATCTTAAAACCCTAAACCCTGAATCCTAAACCCCAAACCCTAAACCCTAAACCCTAAACCCTAAACCCTAAAAACCTAAAAAACTAAACTTAAATGAAATAAAACTTAAAAATAAAATATATCAAAAAAATTGAAACCTAAATAAAATAAAAAATTAAAATAAAATAAAAACCTAAATTAAAACCTAAACCTAAACTTAAAGCAAAACCTAAATGTAAAAATAAAATAAAATAAAAAATTAAAATTAAACTAAAATAAAATAAATAAAAACCTAAACTTAACTAGAAAATAAAATAAACCTTAAAATAAAAAGCCTAAACAAAAAAATAAACATAAAATAAAAATAAAATAAACTTAAAATAAAATAGAATAAAAACTATACTAAAAATAAAATAAAACATATACCTTAAAAATAAAATAAATATAAAACTAAACTAAAAAATAAACATAAATTTAAAACTAAACTTTAAAAAATAAACTAAAATAAAAAAATCCAAATAAAAATAAATAAATATAAAATAAATAAACTAAACTAATTAAAAATAAAAAATCAATCTAAATTAAAATAAAAAATGTAATACATAAAATAAACCTAAACCTACCGGTTTACTTAATTTTCAAAAAAGAAACCCTAAACCCTAAAATCCTAAACCCTAAAGCCTAAACCTTAATCCCTAAACAAACCCTAAACCCTAAGCTAACCCTAAACCCTAAGCCCAAACCCTCAAAATCCAAAACCCAAAAGCCTAAACAACAGAGCCTAAAGCCTAAACCCTAAATCCTAAACCCTAAACCTTAAAATCCTAAACCCTAATATCTTAAACCTTAAACCCTAAACCCTAAACCCTAAACACTAAAGCCTAAACCCAAAAAACCTAAACCCTAAACTAAACTAAATAAAACCTAAAAATAAAAAATAAAAAACCTATACCTAAATAAAATAATAAAATATAATAAAATAAAAACCTAAACTAAAACCACAACCTACACCTAAATGAAAAAATAAAAAATAATAAAAAATAATAACTAAACTAAAATAAAATAAATATAATCCTAAACTAAACTTAAAAATAAATAAACCCTAAAATAAAGAAACCTAAATAAAATAAAAACCTAAAACTAAAAAATAAACTAAAACTAAATTAAAAATAAAACCTAAACCTTAAATTTTAAAAAGAACCTAAACCTAAAATAAATAAAATAAAATAAACCTAAACCTAAACTAAAATAAACTAAACTTAAATAAATAAAACCTAAACCTAAACCTAAACCCTAAACAAAATAAAATAAAATAAACTAAAAGTAAATCTAAACCTAAACTAAAAAAAATCTTAAAAATAAACTAAAAGTAAATCTAAACCTAAACTAAAAAAAATCTTAAAAATAAACCTAAAATAAAAACATAAAACCTAATCCTAAAAAAAATAAAATAAAAATATTAACCTATTGCTAAAAATAAAAAATAAAACTTAAATAAAATAAAATAAAATAAAAACAAAAATAAACTAAAAAAATAAGCATAAACCTAAACCTAAACCTAAAAATAAACTAAAATAAAAAAACCTAAACTAAAATAAATAAATTAAACTAAATAAAAATAAAAAATAAACTTAAATAAAAATATCTAATAAACTAAAATAAATAAAAAATAAATTAAATAAACCTATACATATCAGTTTACTTAATTTTTTTTTTAAAAAGCCTTAAACCCTAAACCCTAAACCTTAAATCTTAAATCCTAAACCCTAAATAGTAAACACTAAACCCTAAACCTATAACCCTAAACCCTAAAAAACCCTAAACCCTAAATCCTAAACTAACCTTAAACCCTAAATCCTAAAACCTAAACCCTAAACCCTATCCCTAACCTCAAACCCTAAACCCTAAGCCCTAAACCCTAAACCCTAAAACACTAATCCCAAAACACTAAACTCCCTAAACCATAAACCCTAAAGCCTAAACCTTAAACCCTAAACTAACCCTATCCCCTAAGCTAACCCTAAACCCTAAACACTAAACCCTAAAAACCCTAAACCCTAAAAATCCTAAACACTAAATTCTAAACCCTAAACCCTAACCCTAAATATTAAATCCTAAAACCCTAAACCCTAAAAACCTAAAAACTTAAATTTAAACTAAATAAAACCTAAAAATAAAATAAATAAAAAAACCTAAACCTAAATAAAATAAATAAATAAAATAAAATATAAACATAAACTAAAATCTAATCCCACACCTAAACTTAAACCTAAACCTAAACATAAAAATATAATAAAATTAAAATAAAAACTAAACAAAAATAAAATAAATAAAAACCTAAATTAAAATAAAAAATAAAATAAACCTAAAAATAAAAAACCTAAATAAAATAAAAACTAAATGTAAAATAAAAAAACCTAAGATAAAATGAAATTAAATTAAATATATACCAAAAAATAAACCTAAAACTAAAATTTAAAAATAAATAAAAAATAAAATCGAAACCCAAAACTAAAAAACCTCAAACCTAAAATAAACAAAATAAAATAAACCTAAATATAAACTAAAATAAACAAAACTAAAATAAATAAAACCTAAACCTAAACATAAACTCTAAACCAGATAAAATAAAATAAACTAATAATAAACCTAAACCTAAGCTAAAAAACAAAACCTAAAAATAAGCCTAAAATAAAAACCTAAAATCTAAACCTAAAAAATAAAATAAAAACTTAAACCTAAACCTAAAAATAAAAAATAAAAGCAAAACCTAAAAAAAATAAACTAAAAATATAATTATATTAAATAATAAACATAAACATCAACCTAAACCTAAAAAATAAAATAAAGTAAAATAAATAAGTAATAAACTAAATAAACCTAATCCTACTTGTTTACTTAAGTTAAAAAAACCCCTAAATCCTAAACCGTAAAACCAACCTCAAACCCTAAACCTACAATTCTAAATCCTAAACTCCAAACCCTAAACCATTGAAAACCCTAAACTATCCCTAAACATTA